>JAJOOO010012578.1:0-28750 GCA_029582685.1 Solanum piurae | reverse complement strand
CAATGATGATTTTCTTCCATAGGCCCTGCTCATCTGCTGCCAGTCTCCATAGCCATTTTAACAGAAGGCTCTTGTTTTGTGCTTTCAGATTCTTAATTCCTAAACCTCCCTCATTTTTGGATGTTATGACAGCCTCCCACTTAACCAAATGGTGCTTCTTCTCCCCTCCACCATTACCTTGCCAAAGAAAGTTTCTCCTGATAGCATCCAACTTTTTGATGATCTTCCCATGAATGGGGAAAAGGGACATCATGTAAGTTGGCATGGCATCAAGAACACTATTGATTAGTGTGACTCTGCCACCCAAAGATAAATATTGACTTCTCCAGTTAACTAGCTTCTTTTCACATCTTTCCACCACAGAGTTCCATATGTTCATGGACTTACTCTTAGCTCCAGTTAGCTTATTAGTTCTTTTGTTCTTCAATGAAGTGTTCACTTGCTAACTTATTTTCTTGGCAGTGTATTTTTTTTTCTATAGTATAATCTTTTTCAATTTTTCAGTATCAGTTTTTATAGAATAATCGCACGGTTGACATAAGATCTCATGCATATGTAATTGTTTTCTTTATGACAGTCAATGCTGGTTTTCTTCAATCCAATCAAGTTTGGAATAACATTTTCTTTTGGGAATTTGCTTGCTCTTGGAAGGTCTGTTATAACATTCTCTATTTCCATTTGTTTTGTATGATGCATGCTTTGATTTTTGTTGATAATGACGTAAAATTTTATGAAATGAAGGGCGAAAAGTTCATCCTAAGCCAAGATCGAACTTCCCATCAGATTCAAAGTTGCAGTACTTATAGCTTCCTTGTTTGTAGACTTTGTGGATTCAACACCCATGTACAAGAAGTATATCAAAAAGTAGAAAATCCATATAGAAAATGTGAGCTTCTACAAACAACACCCAATGTTCTATACAAATAGGAACCTTGCGGGTGCACCAAAACGAAATCAGATTTCAACACCCATGTACAAGAAGTATATCAAAAAGTAGAAAATCCATATAGAAAATGTGAGCTTCTACATACAACACCCAATGTTCTATACAAATAGGAACCTTGTGGGTGCACCAAATTTAAATCAGATAAGAGGCTATTCTTCAAGTATACCAGGTCCTTCTATATCCCATCATTCCCATCAAAAGCTTCCCTATTTTTCTCTTTCCGTACAATCTACATAAGCGCTAGTGGAGCAACATCCAAAGCCCTACATCTTCTCTCTTGTCTTGTACGGATACAAAGCAATGTTTCTTTAACCGTTCCTGACATCACCCATTCAAGTCCAGATGTCAGGAACGGTTAAGTGAATTAGTGTTGAAATCCCATCAAAGCATTTGTTATTTCCTTCTTTCCAGATGCACCAAAAAATTGCTGCTGGACTCAATCACCAGATCTTCTTGATTGATTTGTCAACTCTCCAAAAATTCCAGCTTGTCAAAGCATCCTTGATGGTGTGTGGTGTGACCCATTGCAGACCAAAAATAGGCAGAAAAGAATTCCAGATATTCTGTTGCAAATGGGCAGTGTAGTAGGAGATGACTGACTCTCTCCAAGTCCTATAGCCACATATAACATCTGTTGACTATGACAATGTTTTTTCATTTGAGATTGTCCTGGGTAAGAGTTACTCCATTTAGGTCCAGGTGAGGCAGGTGACCTTTAGTGGATTACATCATTTTCTTAGAGCGTTGATTCTCCAATAGAGGTTTTTATTCCTTTATCCTTTAAAAATTGGCTGCGTCTTCTTTGTCTTTGTACTAATTTTCTTGTGTGACAAAGATATTCTTTTTTTTAAGATGGTGGTGTCCGGGCCAATTTGTACGCATCTCGACTATTCTACTAGGTGCTTGCTATCTCCCACCAGCACATGTGGAGGGTAACTCTGCCATCAAAGCTTAGATGGATGAGAAGAAATCACCTAGTGTTATTTTGCTAGGCTTCTTACATAAATGTACCATCAACCAATTCTTTTTCCAACTAAATGGCCACATGTATATGTAATGTATCGATATTGTATAAATAGTGTATAACCGTGCATATATGATGTATAGCTATGTATAAGAGATCATAAGGGGATTGGCGAAGTCTACAAATCCTGATGGTTGCTCCATATACACCTCTTCTGCAAGTTCTCTGTGAAGGAATGCATTTTTTATGTCTAGCTGGAAAAGGGGGCAATGTTTCATTGCTGCCATAAAGATGAGAAGATGGACAAAAGCCATCTTGGCAACTGGTGAAAAAGTATCTCCATAGTCAATGCCATAAATTAGAGTGTATCCCTTAGCAGCTGTGTCTCACTTGGAGACAATCAATAGCTCCATCTGAACCTACCTTAACTTTGAATACCCAGTGACAACCAACAATAGTTTTGCCTTTCAGTAATGGAACAAGCTCCCAAGTACCATTATCATGCAAAGCAGTCATTCCCTCAATCATAACGTGATGCCAACCTGGATGAACCAATGCTTCTGCGACAATTTTGAGAACTTTGACAATGGATAAGCTAATAATGAAGGCTTGATATGAAGGTGACAAGCGATGATAATTTAAATAAGTATAAATGGGGGCTTGATTGATAGTAGTTCTAGTACCTGTGTGAAGAGCAATGGGAAGATCATCTGATGAGTGCTTGACCGAAGCAGGAGACATTGTTGGAGTAGGTAATGAGTCACCAAGAGTGCTTTGTTTACCTGTATTAGAGTTAGAAATACTAATTGGATTAGCAGGCTCAAGGAGGTTGAGCTCGTCGGGAATATACCTTAAGAGACAGGTGAAGCGGGGGGGTGGGGGGGGTGGAATAGTTTGAACTGGAAGGACTGTTGATATAGTCTTTTGATTTTCCGTATGAGGAGAAAAATATGGAGAAGACTCGAAAAAAGTAACATATGCAGAGATCAAATACTTATTACTAGTAGAGGGGTCAAAGCATTTGTATGCTTTTTGTAGGCAAGAATAAACGAGAAAGACACATTTAAAAGGCTTGTGCTGAAAGTTTATCTTTTCCGGGGGTAAGGTTATTAACCAAACACACTTGGAGGAAGGGGGAATGAATTTTGGTCCGGATAGAAGATTGAGTGTGGACTCTTGTACTGCAAAACAAAATAAGGCATATGATTGCTTAAATAACAGGCAATAACAATGGCATCACCCCAAAAACGTACAAGGACATGATTGTGAATAAGCAATGTCTGGGAGCTATTTCAATTAGATGTGTGTTCTTACACTCAACAAGTCCATTTTGTTGAGGAGTATGTGCACAAGAAGACAAGTGCAATATGCTCTGGGATGACATAAAGAAGAGAGAAATGGAGAAATATTCTCGAGCATTATCGTTGATTAACTTGTTAATAGCAATACCAAATTGATTGCAAATTTCAACACAATATTTTTGAAAGATTTAGAAAATAACTCATATCTATTTTTTATTAAAAATAACCATGTGCATAGAGAATAATCATCAATAAAAGTCACAAAATAATGAAGGCCTAAGGAAGAACTGACACAACTTGGACCCCATATGTCTGAATGAACAATTTCAAACGTAGAGGTGGCCTTATTATTGACGCGCTTTGGGAAAAAGGCACGAGTGTGCTTCCCAAGCTGACACGACTCACATTCTAACAAAGATAAACTAGATAAATTGGGAACCATCTTCTGCATTTTCGAGAGACTCAGATGACTTAGTTGATTATGGAGCAATTCAGAGGAAGTAGCAGAAGTGAAAGCAACATGTGATTGTGGGATGGATAGCAAGTACAATCCCTGTGACTCATGTCCTTTTCCAATTATCTGTCCTGTACTCCGGTCCTGCATAAGAACAGAATCACCAAGGTAGATTACAACACATTTCCGGTTTTTGGTTAATTTGCTGATGGAAATAAGATTATATGGACATGCAGGTGCAAAAAAGGCTGATTTTAAAGGTATGGAAGGCAGAGGGTGAGCTATACCTATCCCTTCTAGAATAATCTTTGATCCATCAGTCAAAGTAACAGTAGAGTGGATAAGGGGTAATAAGAGTAGAGAGATAATTTTTGTTTCCAGAAATATGGTCAGAAGCACCATCAAGAATGCATTGTTCCTGAGATGAAGACTATGCGACATAAGCAAAGGAGTTACCGAGTTGCATTGTGCAACCAACTGATGAAGTTGATGACTGTTGCCTTCATGCTTGGTACTGAAGGTAATCATTATAGTTTGCTCCAGTTAATGTGATAGATTGAGATGATCCATCCCTAACATCAGGTGTGGGCAAAATATCGTCTCCATTATAAGCCACATTTGTTGCATATCAAAGGGCGGTCATTATTGCGTGGAGGCATTATTTATCACCAAAAAGATATAGAAACCAGCAGTAGCAGAGTAGAACAAAACTGACAGTTTTTTTTTTTGTTTCTTTGATTCTGTTTTGCAGAACCTGTTTTTGGAGAAAAAGAAGGAAATTAGAGAAATGAGGGCTCTGATATGATGACAAATAAAAAGGAGAAGAGAATAGAATTTGGGAATTAGTGTCTTGATTATTCTTTCAAGTTAGTGGGATTAATTAGTGTTACAAAGAATGTAAATAAAGGAAGGAAACTAATAAGAATATTACATAATCTCCTAATTGCCTAATTATAGGGATTGATGATATTCTCACATCTACACTGTCTAATAAGATACCATATTTAACACAATTAATTTGGTACCTAATAAAGAGCAGCTGATACAAATTCTGGGTATAGTAGGTGACCTGCCTTCAGTATACCTCGGCATGTCTTTGGAAGCAAAATCAAGGTCCATAGAAATCTGGAATGTAGTTCAGGAGAAGTGTGAGAAGTTGTCAAGGTGGAAATCACAATACTATCCTTAGTAGGCAGACTTACCTTGATAAACTCTATAATAGATGCACTACCAACATATATGATGTCTGTATCATATACCCCAAGCAGTTACACAGAGGCTGGATGTAACCAGAAGATGATTTCTTTGGCAAGGTAATAAGGAAAGGTTTCCATTTAGTTATATTGAAAAAATATTATTAGAAGGAAAAATCAAGGGGGGTTAAGTATCCAAAACCTCAAGCATCAGAGTAAAGCTCTCAAGGTGAAGTGATTATGGAGGTTTGCCCATCAAAACTAAATATGGGTTTTGGATAAGTGGGTCTCTCAAGAAGTTACCACCCTGTATAGAGTTGGTCTCTGGAGAACCATTAGATCCTACTGGCCTTCTCTGGATAGTAAAACTGATATAAAGGTATTCAATGTAACAAAACTCTTCTGTGGACAGACAGGTGGATGAGTTCTACTAGCTAAAGGCTTTATTCTCAGATATTTTTACCCTGGCCCAACAACAGAGAAAGACAGTGGCTGAGATGTGGAATCATCAGGGTTGGAATTTATGACTCAGAAGACCTTTGAATGATTGAGAGGTTTCTGGATTGATTGAATTATACAAGTTTTTGGAGACATTTCAAGGATGAAGAAATGGAGGGGACTGCTTATGGTGGAAGGGACATGGCAAAGGTGTGTACAAGGTGAGGGATGGGTATAAGATCTTAAACCAGATTGAGCCACAAAATACCAACTTGCCATGAAAGCATATTTGGAAAATCTAAGTATCTCATAAAGTAGCATGTTTTACTTGACTTTTAGCCTATGAGGCTTGTTCTTACTCTTGATAATGTTGCGAATAGAGGGATATCTCTTTGCTCAAGATGTTTTTCATGTGGAAGGGATGTTAAGACAATCAGCCACCTGCTTCTAATCCTGTTTAATCTTTTGACCGTCCGTTCATCTTAATGTTTACATCTCTGCAACACTTAATCTTGTGAATATGTTGGGCTTTGTCAGCCCAACACTCACCATCATATGTATTTTTTGAAGACTTATATCCTATGATATTTCTCTGTAACCTTCTTTGTCAGCCCAACATTTACCATAAGACAATAAATTTGTTGTTGTACTTCTTTGTTTATTGCAATGGAGTATAGCCAAGAAGCATCTCTGTACGTTAATTCCTCTCACCAAATGCAAACCAAAAATGAATTTCGGGTGTTGTAGGCAGGAAAACATTTTTCAGAAAATATTTTCCATTTCCCCATGCTTGGTTGATCAAAATATTTTGGGATTTTTTTTAGAAACACAAGTTCCTTAAAAATGAGGACAATGACTTCTCTAATGGAAGTAGGGATAACAAGTTCCGTAAGTGACATTACAAGTTCATTGTCTTCTAATTTAATTTGGTGTTGGTACTTCTTTGTTTCAAGTATAGCCAAGAAGCATCTCTGTATGTTCCTTCCTCCCATCAAATGTCAAGCCAAAAACAAATTTAGGGTGTGGTAGGGAGGAAAACATTTTCCATTTCCCCATGTTCGAAACTATTCTGGAATTTTTTTTTTCTAGCAAACCAAGTTCCTTAAAAATGAGGAAAATGGCCTCTTCTCATTCTCTGCCCCATCTCACCCCCATAGTGTTTTGCTAGCTTACATATAATAACTCTTGGGATAACTGTTTTTGCTTACTTTCTGAACACAAGAAAATAAGTATAAAGTTTCTAAGAAAATATTTTCTAGGAAACCATTTTTAGTTGTGTACCATACACACTTAGTTTTCATTCCCAACTAGGAGTCTCATATATGTTGAGAAGTCAGATACCCTTTCATTATTCCTTTCCACACACAAAACCCATGAGTTTCTTAACTTTTTAGTGAACCAACCATTTTCCTTTCTTCCATACTTAAGTGCAATCACCTCTCTCAATAAAGCCTCTCCCTCATTCTTAAACATCAAAAATTACTTCCGAAGGAGAGGTCTGTTCGATTTAGAAATGTTTCGGACTCTGACCTTCCTTAAAAGGAGTCACCACCTTCTTCCGTTCATATTTCCTTTCCCGCTACTCCATAACATAGGAAATCTCTAATCTTACTTCCCTGATCTTCTGATGAGAGGATAGAATAGGGAACAAGGATATGTAGTACGCAAGGATGCTACAGAGAGTAGACTTGAAAATGGTAATTTCCTCACTTTTAAGATTTGTTGTGTAATATATAGCATCCAAAAGTGGGATTTCTGCCTTTTTTTATACCATTCTGTGTTTCATCTTCACTTGGATTTCTTTTGGGTGGCAGCACAGTGTTCCTCATAGGGCCTAAACGACAAGTGACAATGATGCTTGACCCAGTTCGTATATATGCCACTGCCATTTATATAGCAAGCATTATCATTGCTCTGTTTTGTGCTCTATATGTGAGTATCAGTCACATTTTTTAGTTTCCTCATTTTGGGTTTCGACAAACTTTCCATTCTGTGTCTCATCTACATTTTGCTTGCATCAGGTGCGGAACAAGCTACTGACACTGTTGTCAATTATATTGGAGTTTGGTGCACTTATCTGGTATGTCAGACTGTAGTCATTCTGGTTCAATCTTGAATAAACATTTTGCATTAATAATTTTTAGAATTTGAATAAACTAGTATGTTGAGAAGTTGTATATGTAATTTTATTGATGAACATGTAACCTTGTGTGTAGCATGCTGGTAATAATCTCTTATTTAGCAACTTTTGCATTTGGGTCAAACTTAGGGCAGATAGGAGCATTAGCTTAAAAATAAAAAGCTTTGCCCTTATTCTGGATCTGCATCTACTCGACTTTGTTATCTTTCTAAGATTGTCAAATTGTAAATATAATTTCTTTATACTTGAAAGTTGATGCTCTTTTGTTGCATTACAGGTATAGTTTGAGTTACATTCCTTTTGCAAGGTCCATGGTCTCCAAAGTGATGATGGCTTGCTTTGATACAGAATTCTAGGGTTGTATTACCCTGAGGGAAGAATTATACATGCAAATATGTACAGTGTACATTTGGCAAGTTTGCACCACTTGCAACTGCCAGCAGGTGTTTTAATCCATAGAAGGGGGGTTAGGTGAGTGCACCTTTGGTCAAATGGAGGTCTTTTGATTGAAATGTGTTGTTTATTAAACGAGCTAACTTCTGATCCTATGTAACACCTAAATGTTTCTTCTTCAAAGTAAATGTAGACTATCGAGTTGGGTATCAAATGGTGGTTAGGTTGGTAAAAAATTTGGGCAAATGGGTTGCTATAATAAGTGTGTTGCCAATGTTTACATGGGTTAGGATGGGCTGAGCAATGAGGTAGTTATGATTCAATTCACCCAACTTTATTCAATGTTTCATTTATTTTGTTTTCCCATTATTCGTATTAAAACTTCAAATTTGTGATGATTTAATTTCCCCTAAATAAATTAAGTTGATTTTTTTTTAAATATTGAAATCAAAATGAATCACTTACGGTCTATTTTTCATTGCTACAGTTGTATAAAATATATAATAATGTACTTTGAATGGCCTGATTCATGCCATGTGTACCATACAAGACATTCATTTAAATTATATACTCATCATAACTATTATAAACAACAACTATTCTTAGTTTTTAAAACTTTCAAATAAAGCAATTAAGTGCACCCTAGCTAATCAAATTCTCAAAAATAATAAATAATAAATAATAAATAAGATTTGCAGGAATATGCGGACATCTCGTTTTTTTTACCCACCAAACATCGTATCTTTTGGGAAGATCATACCTATAAATAAAAGATCTGCATTCATTTGTTATAAGTATCTTTTTTTTTTCCTTTTAAGAAATCTAAGAGTTTCAAGACGTGAAACAATGGTTCTTTTCAAATACAAGGTTTGGTTTTGTTCTCTTCTTTACTTTTAATTTTAGTTATTGTTTGAACTTATTAAGTTTGATTCCTTTATATATATTAAAGTTGATTTTTTGATATTTGCTTGATCTAGTAGTATATTAAGTTGTGCAAATTCTTTACTTTCAATACCACACTCTTGTGTTGGATTTTTAAAAATTAGTACAATTTTAAAGAATCCGAACAAATATATTTTTATAATTATTTGAAAACCTCCAAATAAGTTTTTAAAAAATGTATTATCACGTTCTTTGGCTGAATTATTATTTAGAACTCAATGATATTTTTGAGTTTGATCTTTTTTTTGAAGTATACTTGAAAATTTGGAGAAAGCATGTGTGAAATTACTCCTGAAGAGGTTTTACAAAGGAACTCTCAAGTTGGTGTTGAGTTTGATAGTGCACTTAAATTTTACAATGAATATGCAAAGAGAGATTGGTTTTGGTGTTGGCAGAGAGTATGTCAATACAAATAAAAAATTACGAAGTTCAAGCTCATGAAATAGATTTAGCAGAGGCTGCGCAACATTTGATTGTATGAGTAGAATAAACTCAAGTTAGATCATAAGAGCTATCGTCGTACAATACAAAGGGGAAGCAGGTAAATTAACTTGCAAACAATATTTATTTTCTACTAAGTTCTAATATTGAAGAAATGGTAAATATTATTTTTTTGTTTCGTCCAGAAGTAGTGTTAGAATATTTCGAGAAGAAGAGAATTGAAGAATGTTAAAAACTAGAAACTCAAATGTAGAAAACTAGAAATTCAATCATCCTTCTGCCATGGATGAACTAGAAGGAACAGAGTCAGAAAAGAGGGAGAGTATTTTATTTCATGTATTGAATTAGTTACAAAATGATGAAGATACAAGGCTTTATAGATGGGAGAATTAATCTAGAAGAATCTAGAAGGATCACACCAAAAATGACGTGACTAACTAACTCAACTAACCATATTGCCAGCTCATACATTCAACTAACTAATTAACATTTGAATGAAAACAGTAATTCAATTCTAACAGTAAAAACTGATTATACAATAATGCATATTCGAACACACCCCCTCAAGCTGAAGGGTGCAGAACATTAAGCACACCAAGCTTGGTTAGAAGATATGAATGTTGAGCTTGACTCAATCCCTTTGTTAGTAGGTCTGCAACCTGTTGCTGTGTGGAAACATGAACAGTCTCAACCATGCCTGACTTGATCTTATCTCTGATGAAATGACAATCTATTTCAATGTGCTTGGTTCTCTCATGGAAGACTGGGTTGGCTGTTAACTGGATGGCTGATTTACTGTCACTAAAGATAGTGACAGGCATGTGAATGGATACACCAAGTTCTGTAAAAAGGCCTAGCAACCAAGTGATTTCAGAAACAGCTGAAGCCATGCTTCTATATTCAGCTTCAGTTGAATTCCTTGAGACAGTTTGCTGCTTCTTAGACTTCCAAGACACCAATGATTCACCAAACTTGACTACATATCCTGTAATGGACCTTCTTGTGTTGGGGCAAGATGCCCAATCAGAATCACACCAACAGGTGATCATATTGGCTTGTTTAGCTTGCAACCAGACCCCTTGACCTACTGTGCCTTTCAAATATCTGACTACTCTAGTAGCTGCATCCCAATGTGACTTCTTGGGAGACTGCATGAATTGGCTAAGAGTTTGTACTACATAGCTGATATCAGGCCTTGTAATGGTTGCATAGATAAGCTTCCCAATCAATCTTTGATAAGGAGTAATATCATGTAGAACCTCATCTTTAGTAAAGCCAGTTACTAAGTCATGTTCTACTGAAGTAAGTCTTAGGTTGGATTCAATAGGAGTGGCTGCTGACTTTGCACCAGTAAGTCCTGAATCTGCAATAAGCTCTAAAATATATTTCCTTTGATTCAAAATAACACCTTTGGAAGATCTTAGTACCTCAATTCCCACAAAATATTTGAGCTCACCCAAATCTTTTAGCTTGAACTCCTTATGTAGGCTGTTCTTGGCTTCAGTGATAAGTTGTTCATCATTTCCCATGATTAGCAAGTCATCAACATAAACAAGAATAAGAACCAAAGCTTCACCTCTTCGTAGTGTAAACAAGGAATAATCATGAGTACTCTGGGTAAAACCAGTGGCCAATAGAGCACTTGTGAGCTTCAAGTTCCATTGCCTAGAAGCTTGTTTAAGACCATATAATGATTTAAGTAATTTGCACACTTTAGTTTCTCCTGGTTGTCTAAAACCTTCAGGCATTTCCATGTACACCTCTTCATCTAGATCACCTTGAAGGAAGGCATTATAGACATCCATTTGATACAAGTTCCATCCTTTTGATACAGCCAACGCAATCACACACCTTACAGTCACCATCTTGGCAACTGGTGAGAATGTGTCATGGTAATCCAACACTTCTTGCTGGCTATATCCTTTTGCCACCAGCCTGGCTTTAAATCTCTCCACCTCACCATTGGCCTTATATTTGACTTTATACACCCATTTTGAGCCAACAGTATGCATCCCCTTTGGTAAGTCAACAACTAGCCAAGTTTTGTTATCTTCAAGAGCTTGGATTTCCTGCTGCATTGCTTGGATCCATCTCTCATCCTTTGCAGCCTATCTGTAGTGTTTTGGTTCCTCAATAGGGACAGAGAATTTGCTCAAGTAACTCCTATAGCAAGGAGTTGCATTGTCATAACTCAGAGAGTTGGCCAAAGGATGTATAGTACTGGACTTCTTTGTGGAGATGATGTAGTCCAGCAACCAAGAAGGTTCCCTGATGGTTCTTGAAGTCCTTCTGAGAAGGGGGGCTGCTGGTGATGGTGCCACAGGTGGAGGAGGAACTGCAAGTAACTCTACATCTTCTTCCTGATCATGATTAACATTAGTAAGGACTGCATCACATGGAACCATATTTTCTTCAACACAAATGTCATTAGGTTGATCAACAAAGGCTAATGGAGAGTTAACAGAAGTGGTGGCAAAGTCAGTCAGAGGCAAAGTTTGAGCAAATGGAAAAACATCCTTATGAAATTTCACATCTCTACTGATGGATATTTTATTTGACTTGATGTCCAACATTATATAACCTTTTTGAAGCTCTGAGTAGCCTATAAGGATAGCAGGAACATCTCTCTCCGCAAACTTGTCTCCTCTTGGTAGTACCAAGGCATAACCAAGACATCCTATAACCCTCAGGTGTGATAAGGATGGCTGTTTTGAATGCAACAACTCATATGGGCTCATATTTCCTATCACTGATGAAGGTAATCTGTTTATCAGATATACTGCAGCCTTGACACAAAACCCCCAATATCTAATAGGCAAATGTGACTGAAACCTGATAGCTCTAGCCGTATTCATAATGTGCCTGTGTTTTCTCTCCACCACACCATTTTGTTGTGGTGTGTGAGGACAACTACTTTGGTGCATGATACCTAGATCATGAAATAGAGTAGTGCATTGGGAATTAAAGAACTCAGTACCATTATCAGATCTTACAATCTTCACATGAGCAGCAAATTGAGTCTTCACCATTTGAAGAAAGTTTTTGATAGCAACAATAGTTTTAGATTTCAATTGGAACAGATAGATCCATACAAACCTACTGTAATCATCTACAATTGTTAAAAAATAATGCTTTCTATCTGTAGTAGGAACCTTATAAGGGCCCCAAAGGTCCATGTGGACAACATCAAAACTCATAGAGGCTCTAGAATTACTAATAGGAAAAACAAGTCTAGTCTGTTTGGCTAATGGACAGACTGAACAATTTGTACTACTACCATCATTATTATTCTGAACTAACTTCAACAGCCTTAAAACTTGAGTAGAAGTATGTCCATGACTCTTATGTCATAAAGTGACATCACGTGCCATTGTTCCTGCAGGGGCAGAAACTAGGTGTTGATTACATGTTACCCTTTGCCTATGATTTGATGTAGTTTCCCTTTTGAAATAGTATAATCCTCCTTCTTCTCTACCAATCCCCTTCACCCTGCCACTGGAGAGGTCCTGAAACACACAGAAGTCAGGGTAAAAAGATACAAAACAGGATAGTTCCTTAGTGATCTTGGAAACTGACATGAGGCTGAACTTGAAGTCTGGTACATGCAGAACATTTTTAATGCTCTCTTTGGTAAACATAGGTACTTCACCAATATCACTAATGTCTACCTGGGATCCTGTAGGTAAATGGACTTGGTTCTGTTGTGACTTAGTTAGGCTGTGACTCCTTGTGAATAATTGTTTGTCCGCTATAATATGATGAGATGCACCAGTATCCACTATCCAATCATGTGCAAAATTATTTGCCATTAAGCAAGTAGCCATACCTGCCATGTTGATTTGCTTTGACTCCTTTGCATCTTTGTTAAGCAATTCCAATATTTGTATGTACTCCTGATCTGTGAATGCATTTCCCTTTGGTATAAAATCCCTGCTACTCTGACTGGTTGAATTGTTGTCCTTACTGGTTGAAGCTTCCTCAGAGTGGTCATAAGCTGCATTATTTGCTGAGTGTTGACCTCCATAATGCGAGGAGCTTGCTGGAAATTGCCTTCCATAGCTACCATTGTGAGAAGCACCTGATGTGTTTCTGAAAGTGTCACCTGACTTTCTTCTTTGTTTCCAACCATCCGGATAGCCTATTAATTTGTAACAGTTGTCCTTGGTATGACCAGTGTAGTGACAGAAGTCACATTTCTTCCCTTTGTAGTATTCCCTTCCTTGATTTTTATGCACGTTCATAGCAACTTGATCTGGTTTCTCAACCACATTGGCTATGTAGTTTGTGTGCTGGATCTCATCTTCTATAACCATAGCATAAGCTTGGTTTAAGGACGGAGTAACTCCCTTCAACAAGATTTTCCTTCGAGCCTGATCATATGACTCATTTAGGCCACTTAAAAATTGGATTAATCTCAACTGTTGCAGATGTTCAACATACTCCTTTGACTGAGGGCAAGCACAACATGGATTTGGGATCACTGCATCATATTCACTCCACAATGTCTTCAATTTGGTGAAATAGTGTGATACAGAGTCAGTACCCTGTGTCAATGTTGTAATCTCCCTATGAAGCTGATAGATCCTCATACGATTTACTTTGTCATACCTCTCTTTCAGATCTGCCCAAACTGAAAAAGCAGTTGTGGCATATACAATCCCACTAAGTAAATCCTCACTGACTGTATTCATTAGCCACGATAGCACAATTGCATTACAAGTTTCCCACTGTTCATGAAGTTCATCTCTATACAAAGCTCTAGTACACGCACCTGTAACAAAGCCATATTTTCTCTTCCCCAACAATGCAATCCTCATTGACCTGCTCCAAATCCCATAGTTCTCAGATCCTGTCAATTTTATGGGAATTAACACAGCACCTGAAGCATCTGATGGTCCAATGTACAAAGGATCATTCTGATTGATTTTTTGAATCGCCATTGCTGAAATAACAATCACACAAGGAAGCTGATCTAATTTGCAATTTCTCTTAGACAGCCAGAATCGTATGCTTTGATACCATGTTAAAAACTAGAAACTCAAATGTAGAAAACTAGAAATTCAATCATCCTTCTGCCATGGATGAATGAGAAGGAACAGAGTCAGAAAAGAGGGAGAGTATTTTATTTCATGTATTGAATTAGTTACAAAATGATGAAGATACAAGGCTTTATAGATGGGAGAATTAATCTAGAAGAATCTAGAAGGATCACACCAAAAATGACGTGACTAACTAACTCAACTAACCATATTGCCAGCTCATACATTCAACTAACTAATTAACATTTGAATGAAAACAGTAATTCAATTCTAACAGTAAAAACTGATTATACAATAATGCATATTCGAACACACCCCCTCAAGCTGAAGGGTACAGTTGGATGTTTATGATATGATGACAAATATATTTTGGACGGTTTCAAAAATGATAATAGACTATGAGACTTTTTGACCAGACAAATAGAGATTATAGAGCCTTGGCTAGTTTAGTTGGATTGAACAAAAAAAATGTTGTTTTTGGAGGAGCTTTAATTACGATGAGACTTCAACATCATTGTTTGAGACAGTTTTCAGAGTAGTGTCCGAAAGAAAACCAAAAACATTTTTTACCGATCGACGACCAAGTTGCTGCTATCTCACTTGTGATACCTGAAGTCCATCACATTAATTCACAGGTTATGTGTTTGACATATCGAACAAAATAATGCAGCTAATCAAATTTATTAAAGGTATGCTTCTTTTTGTGGTGATTTTAGAAGATGCATTTATTTATGAATATGTAGTTGTTTGGAATACTATGCTTATGTTTGAGAAATATAACCGCGTGGTTCTATGCATTGAGAGAAAAATTATTTCAGGTGGTATCAATAGCTAGCACACAATTCAGTGAAAGTTTGAATGTCCATTTGAAGCCTCATTCCACATTTATATCCTCCAACTTTGGGTTTGCATACTTAAATTTGCAACACGTATATATGCCCGGCGTAATAGTCTACATGGAAATTTGTGTCCTACTTACATGTATTATGACATGTAGGACTAATGTTTCTACTTGTTCAACTTTATGTGTCTACTTGTGGACGCCCAAAGTTGGATTGCATATATATAAAATAAGAATTCTCGTTAGTAGAACCCACTTAGCTCCGCCTCTGGATATATATATATATACTATAAGATAGCAGTAGCATGTGGAAATGAGTTAGGTGCAAATTAAAGCTGAAGCAAATCATGAAGGTGACAACTCCGTCTCCTTAAACTAGAAGAAATATTAATAGTACAGATATTCTCACAATTAAGATCCAAAAATAATAAAGCAACAGAAAAAGATCGAGGGTCAAAGGTTGTCTTGACGTGAACTCAAAACACAAGAAAGTTGAGTTTGCTAACCAAAATGCATCGATATATACGACACAATTTCATATGCAAATACTTTCAATCAATTTTCTTTTTCCAATTTTTAGAATTACCCAATTATATTTACTATATCTGTTTTATTAATGGATAGGATTTAATATCAAAGGGAAGTGTTTTCGAGAATTCCGATTTAAGTGCATATCAACACATGTCTTGTGCTGACTTATCCCATAATTCATAATTTTCTCTTTTAACTAGTTTCACGGCACGTGCGTTGCACATGTGTATTGTATATATAGTATACAATGCTGTAAAATAGAATTAATATTACTAAATTAAAGCTTTTTAGTAAATAATTATAATTGAAAGAACATAGGACAAATGTTTTTAAGTAATTAATACAAATTGTTACTTATATTTTGAGATCAAAATGACCAGATATCATTGAAACATTTCAAAATACATTCAAAGTTTAAATGTGGGGAGAAAGTGACATTTCTTTAGTAATATTTTTACTTCACTCAATTTTGTAAGCAAATCTAACCAACAATTTTTTTTAGAAAAAATATCAATACAAAAAATGTCACCAATAGTTTTTCATCCTGAGGTTATGAACCTAAATAATGGACACCATTTAAGTACAATTTTTCTCTTAAATATTCCTACTTGAAATGTAGTATGTGCATGACACTAACAAGGATTACCATAAATATTTCAATATTTTATCTTAATACGCAATCTATCTTTTACAAAATATTATTACTTAATTAATACTTGAGTAAGACTATCATAGAGAGGTAATTTTACAACAACAAAAAAAAGGTACTTTGTTGTTATAACGAATGATTGTTAAATAGAGGTTTGAGTGTAGGTCAAATATTTAGCCTGACCAATTCTTTGTTATATATATATATATATTTCAGTAGCATAATTTAATTATAATATATGAACAATATCACCTTTGGTGAATTTTATTTTTTTCATTCTTTAAGTTTCTACCTTATCTTTGTAGAATTGTAGTCTTCTCCTTGTTTCTGCCGCATACATATCATATAGTTGTTGTCTAATGAAAGAATCTAGTATCTTATAGGAGATGTATCGTGATATAAAATATCAAACTTTTCAATAATAAAAGTTAATAGATGAATAAAATTCAGTATTATTTATAGAATCTTTAATTTGATTTAAGATTATTTTATGATCAATCACTATTTTCTTATCTATTTTTATATAGCTAGCAAGGAGTGTATCTTGTGACATAACATTTTCTCAAATTAAAATGAACACAAAATAAGAGGAAATTACTAAAAATATTGCATACTCAATATAAACATAAAAAAGAAAAAACATATATGAAACAATACATAACCAACGAAGAAGAAAGACGAAAATATATGTTCATACTATATTCACTATAGTGTTCCATTTGATTGAAATCTCTTGCCACCAAAACTTTACTTGATCCGTTCATTTTTACTTACATATCTATTAAAAAATAATTATTATCATGATTATATTATCATATTATAAGTAAAAGTTAAAATCTATTTTGAAATAGTGGATTTAACATCCAAACTAATAATTCAATGGACTATGATGATGCCTGTTGTTTTAGAAAAATTAGAAATAAACTCCTCCGTAAGGGTAAAAAGAATAAAAAATAAAAAAACAAAGAAGAAATATCTTACCCAAATGATGTGACTTTTTTCATATTTATTTATTATTATTGTCTTTCCCACAACTTTTCGTCACTGTTAACTCATGAAAATTGTAAGAAAAAATACGAGTGTGAATTGTTGAATGATTTGCTATAATTTATTCGCCAACTCTTTCTTATGTGATGCCTCGAATTTCGTTGAATTTTGAACTTAATCAACTGTTGCAAATAACCCTTGAGATTTTTTAAGAAGAAGAGTACAAAACTTAAAAAAAATTGTAGTTTAAAAGTGAGAGGAAACTACTCTATTTATAGCTAACAAATAGTAATATGAATAGGTGCTAATTGTGCCTTATCAGAAAAGTTGTAACCTTTCGAAAAAGTCACTGCTCATCGAAAAAGTCACAACCCTTTGAAAAAGTCCCAACTCATTGAAAAAGGCACAACCCTTTGAAAAAGTCACAACCCTTTGGAAAAATCACAACCCTTCGAAAAGTCACAACTCATCGAAAATGTGACAACCCATCAAAAAAGTCGCAACCTTTTGGAAAAGTCACAACTCTTTGAAAAAATCACAACCCTTTAATGTCAAAAGGTATCTATTTTTAATATAATACAAATAATAAAATTAATAAATAAAATAAATTGAGTATTTTTAATTGGGGATATTATAATAATTCAACATTCAAGTTTGAGTGTTGATGCTTTTAAGATAGTATAGATAGATAGATAGATAGATATGATGAAATGTCCTAGCTTTACTCAAATGCTAATTACGGTAATATTTTTTGATCTAAGGTCAAAAAATATGTATATCATTTTCAGTTAACTTCATTTTTATCACTTGTGCATGAACCTTCCTCTTAGACATACTTTAGCACATTCACACAAGTCTTATTCACTTCCTCGTGATCAGGTTCATATTGGATGAATCCTTTTATTTCCATTTGTTAATGTACACATTAAACTGTTAACATTTTAAAATTATTTATGTTTTGCAGGCAAACCTTTTTGAGAGTCGAGGATAACAAAAGTTTCAAGATAATATTACATTATGATCTATGCTAAATTACGTTTTCAGAACTTTCTTCTTTGCAGTAGTAGATTATTGCATTATTTCATTTTCGTTAATACTCTTTCTCTTATTTGTTGTGTATTACTTTGCATTTCAAATTATTTTGTTGTTATTGCTCTCCTATATGTATCCCCTTTTTTCGAACTATTTGGTAGTCATTATTTAAGGTTAAGGTCTAACGGAAACGCTCTCTATCTCTACGAAATAGGAATAAGTTCAACGTACGCTTTACCCTTTTTAAACTACACTGGTTATGTTGTGATGAGCATCATTTCTACTCAAGTTGATTGGACACATAAAGGATGCTTGGTACTCATATTTTTTTTCCAATACTTGCAAAATGGGTGATAAAAAGAAGGGATGTTGTGAATTCTCAGTAACAAACTTGCAACATTGGTATTATCATACTTGTGAAAAATGAATGCATATTTTTTATTGATAGGTATGATCTTCTCAAAAGGTACAAGGTTTGACAAGTAAATACGCCAGGAAGTCCGCATATTCCCGCCAGTCTTAATTAATTATTTTTTTTGAGAAATTTATTGGCTAGGATGCACAATTAATTGCTTTATCTGATAGTTTTAAAAATTAATAATAGTTGATGGCTTTGTTGTTTTTAATTATTAATAATGAGTATATAATTAAATGGATCACAATCATAAATTATTGTATAGTACACATGAGATGAATCTATAAGGCCATTGAACATTAATTGACCTAATTATACTTTACCAGATCCCTATGCATTATAATAACACTTGAACGTTTGGAAATCTTCCAAATCGCCAGCCTTCACAGTGACTGTACGTACTTTGTTTCTTGCTTTGGCATTATCCCATTAGCATTGTCACAGTGTCCCACACAATTTAACACATGTATCAATTATCATCAACGAGTGAGGAACTTTATTTCGTATTAAAAGCATCATGCCTAATAGCTTAAACATAGGCATTCTTTTGGATGCAAGAGATTATGTCAAGGAATGTTGTACATGCGTTCAATAGAAAAGGATCAACTTCTTTCTTGTTTTAGTTGGAAATAGGTTGATTATTCCTCAAGGGAAATAAAAAATGGTTCATCATGGGTTCTTACATTACGAAAATTGTCTCCTGAACATGAATTCTATTGGTAGTGTGAAATGTGAGTTATTATTGTCTGGATTCTTGGACGAAGCTGTTGCGCCCAAACGCACACGCAAGTGTATGTGGTCGTGGAAGTAATAAAGTAGCTCTTTTTAAGAGCTGGGTATCGTACCCACAAAGACATAAGATTTGATGGTATTTAATTCTTCAAATAACTAGAACTTAAAGCAAGTCTTTCCAGAAATAGTGATGTATTATTCTAAATGATTAAGTATCTAAATCAATTAAGTA
The DNA here is from genome assembly GCA_029582685.1 of Solanum piurae. Classification (NCBI taxonomy): domain Eukaryota; kingdom Viridiplantae; phylum Streptophyta; class Magnoliopsida; order Solanales; family Solanaceae; genus Solanum; species Solanum piurae. Next base: position 9,080 of record JAJOOO010012578.1, on the reverse strand, counting down.
AACTACTATGATTCAATTTCAACTTGGAGTTCAAACAGTGACTTGAGAAATTCCACGGCTACAACCTGCTATGAATTCCTGCATATTGTCTTCTTTAATGGATGTCAATCGGTTATCGAATAACTGATTTCAGGGTTAAATGTATGATCATGGTCTCCCGACCTCTAATCGCCTACGGTAACTGGCAACCTAACTACATCGTTGAGTGGGATAGACTGAATCAATTACTGAGCATTATGTTTTCATCCCGTGTATTGTTCAAGCAAGGTTTCTAGGTATATCCCTATCCTAGATACAAATCAATCCTAAATCTTGAGATCATGCTCCATTTGTCCACGTTCTATCCTCTTATTCCTCTTCCGAGTTCAATTCGGACAATACATTTATTTCAATGGTGGCCAGACATGAAATACTAAATGAAGAACAAAAGAGAAATTCATACAATAACCAAAACCAATCCATCAAAGTCAATAACATACAATCATCCCGTAACCACAACCCAGAACTAGGAATTTAGCTACTCATAATATGATTCTCAATCTTGAAATATTCAATAAGCATAAGAGAAATCGAATGAAGTAAATATTAGGAATGAACCCTAAGGATAGATGAAATAGCTCCCAAAGTCATTGTTCTCCAAAAAGTAGAAAAATAATAAATATAATAATCAAATTCGAGTCTATTTATAGTTTGGGAAAATCAACATAAAATTAGGGCACAGGTCTGCGACACGCAGGGGCCAGGCAATTTCAACTTTTATTAAACTTCTCCTCTTCGCGAGCGCAGAGGATACACAGTCTTCTGCCTCAACATCCTCAGTGTAAAAATAATTAATTTCCTCTCCTCGTCGCGGAGAGGATACGATACTGAGATTTATTCACTTTGAACTTCCTTTTCTCCTTTTTGCCTTTGTCCTTTGCGCCTTAGTGATCAAATCCATTTCAGATTCTTGTGCTTCCATTTTCTTGTACCTTGTTCTTCTTCTTTAATAACCTACAATCACTAATCATATTGGGTAATCAAAATGAAATATATGACTCAAATACTACCCAAACACAAGAACTTGTCCTCAAACTTGGCTAAAGTAAGGGTGTTATTTAACTCCTAGGCATATAAACACACCCAAGATCACCACCCCACATTTAGAGCTTTGTTTGTCCCTGAACAATTTACCATCCTACACCCTAGAGCTGGACTCACTAACAAAAGCATTTGTGGTTCCGCAACTTACTTTCAAGAATTTTTTATCAAATCAAAATAAGCATGATTTGATTCACATTTAGCCTTCATATAGACACTACATGATTTCAGATATTGACTCAAAAACTTTTAGCAACTTAAACATTAAAGCTTTATGCTAACCATCAGATACCGCTGATCTTTCATCAAACAAGTGCACCTCACGCAAAGAAAGTAGTCCACAAACTCACTCAACGTATGGACTTATCATCAAGACTCAAACCTTACATTCACAAGGAACATTCACATAAATGCACATAGAACCATATGCTTTTCCATTATGTATATCTCCACTAATTAAGCATGCTTTGCAAAGAATCAAGTAGGACTTTCATGGGTTGTAATGTAGGCTGGGGAACGAGTTGGAAGGCTATATAATAGTGACTTACACTTTTCTAAGCACTGTGTACGTTTTAGACCTCATTACCTCTTTATTTCCTTTTTGTTCATTTTGTAGCCCTCTCTTTAACAATCCTATCACAAGTAACTCACATCATTTCATGAATTCCACCTAGATCTTTATTTCGTATACTAATTTTATTTTTATTTTTAATTTTTAATTTTTTATATCGGGGCTCATTCTTTCAATGAGGGATTTTTCATCACCTTGCGTCTATCAATGATCACCTTTTGACACTTAAACTATCTAATGACTTTCAATTCTACTAATTCCAATTAGTCTATGCTACAATGCTTAGGCAAGCAGGGTGCAAACAACTAGGGATTCAATAAAACTGTTCAGGTAAGAATGCGGCTACCAACAAAAAAAGAAGCTACAGGCTCAATGGGGATACTAGTGGGAGTATATCTGATAAGGCTAAAATTTCTGAACATATCAAAGGAGGCTTATTATCATTTCCTAAACAAAACACACTTTCAATTTCGCTTCAATAACATGCAAGCCAAGTTCTACACTAAGATGCACTACATGGAATACAAAATCTCTCACCACACATGGCACAAGTTTAATTCAAGTCAGCTTTATCATCAAGCACAACACTCAACTCATGTAAAAGTTCAAATTAAGCTGAAGTTGCAATATTTAAAATTAAATACAAGAAATCGAGGAATCCACATGCTTTCATACAAGATTTCTTTTTCAAAATTTAAGCTTCAACACAAACACCATACCTAAGACTCAATGACGAAAATTACCCTTAAGACGATCGTCATCCATCTATCATAGAGCAATCTGACTCAACTACGAGGACTTTCTCAATCCTAAGAAGAAAAATCTTTTTGTATTTTGTACGGTTCAAAGGACTATCCTTGGTCAAAAAATCGAAAACAAGCTCCAAGGAACCCAAAATAAAAATAATATAAACAAAGCTACTATTGTTCAAACCACTATATACATCAGAGATGAACTCACACCCCACCCCACATTACAAAAGAAAGCATTGTCCCTAGTGCGACAAAACATCAAAATTCTCAAGTACAAGGTAAGGTGAAGCACTCCCTGATCAATCCTCCACGGCCTCCTCCATGGCCTACAATGGGTCCACATCCTCCGTTTCGGAGTCAGAATCCACATCAGAGCCGATCCACAACCTGTCCTCATATGTGGGCACATCACCATCCATATGCTCAAAGAACTGTGGCTGAATGCCCAATATTACCCTCGCATGCACATTTAGAGGATACCTAGTGTCCATATCCCTAAGATGCTTCACAGTTGAGGCCTAAAATACATTCCTATGCCTCAGTATCTGTAGCCCATACATGTGGGCCATAATTATCTCATTGCGTCTCTGGGCTCTGTCGTTGTAAGTGATGGAACAAAATCATTATTACACCCTTTCGTCTTGGTAACGTCCTCTGGCACAACAAAGAGTGGCGCTATATAATCCAATCTCTCCTCCAGAACACCTGCCGAATGACAAAAATAGGTGATAAAGCCTCCAAAGGCATACTTGCGCCCCTGTTAACTCGGGCCTTCCTCATGGAGGATTTAAGTACTTCCCCCAGGTTCAATTTTGTGTCATTCATTAGAGCATACAACAAAAACACTTTGTCACGAGTGATGTCCGTATAATGCAACTCGATAATCAAGGAATTCATAATGATCCTCAACCGAACCCGAGTCTCCCTAATCATGGGATCATACATCAATGATTGGTGCAATCTCTTTGAACTGTGCTTGGTCCACCGAACCATAGACTGCGACCCATAGAGAGTGTGTCTAATGTCCTGGTGAGGGGGTGAATGTTCAATCCCATCAATACCAAGGGATCAGTGTCAGCTGCAGTGCCCAATATGTCATTCAAAACTGTTGGAGTGAGGGACACATCAACTCCTCTCACCCTCATAAAGTGCGACCTTGATTTTGTTGCCCTGCTAACATATAATTTGTGAACCACATGTAAATTGCATTTCACAGGCTCAACAAAATTAGACTTCAAATGGAGCTCTTGGATCCGACTCAAAATCTAGAGGAAGTCCCTGGCCAAACTATCCCGCTCAATGCACACGTCAGAGAAGTATCGTGTCTCTGTGTGCTTTTTCCACCACATATTTCCTTCTTTTGCTACTGCCTTCAATCCAAACCGGCGTGTTTGCCCACACGGGATTGCTGGGACGGGAGAAACATTCAGCATACTACAAACTCTCTTCCTCTAGCTTGAGGAGGCCACTTTCTTACTGGGGCGTTGGGTTCCTGACATAATGACCGCACAATGAACACAACCCATACAAAACCATCTTAGCCCATAAGAATACATATAACAATCACAAGGCATGGGTGGTAAGAGGACCACCCCACACTTACTCGTGCGTACTACCCATGCTAAACAAGCCAGTACATAGAATTTCCCTCAAAAAATCAACACAAGGTGAGTAACACAATTTACCAATTCAACACTAGACATTCGTACCCACACAACATTCTCACCATCACTACAAGTATACAAAAATAAAAAAACTACCCAATACACCCATATGGTTAGGCTATTTTAATCATACACGCCCACCCCAACTATGAACTCTCATTAATTAGAGGGTGATACCCAAAACTTTACACCCAACATAATAATCATACACACACTTAAAAAACTTCACAAATAGGCCTTTCATGATATTCAAAATTCTCCCAATTATACCCTACACAATCATACTCCCATACGACCCATCATATTCAACACACAAAAGCCTCAAAACATCATTCCCCATATATGGTATAAAAAATGGGCATTAAAATGAAAGGAACAACTAGAGAGAACGTACCTTACACGCGAGAGATGGAGAGGATTAAGGGAAAATTGATGGTGGAAAGCCTCTGGGTTATGGATTTGACATTGAGAAATCGTGAGGGGAGAAGGAAAGGGTGAAATCATGGGGTTGAGGGAAAATAATGGGGGAATTAGAGTGAATTTAGGGGTGAAAAGAGGGATTGGGTCAGTTTTCTTTAAGGATTGATGGGTAAAACCTGTCTATTTAATGAGAATCGAAAATCTTACTTGCCAGACGTGACGTGACCCCATTACGAAATCCTCTGGTTTGGCTAGAAAATTGATTCCAGTGAAATAACAAAATAGTGACTCTCTCCCCAATGTGGTTCCATTACGAAGACCCTTTAATTTTGAGGAAAGTTTTAATTCTTGTCGAAATAAAAAACTAAGCTGCCTCTGTGACGCGCTCCTATTACAGAGTCCACTATTAACGTTGGGAAATTAATTCCCAGTGAAATGAAATACATGGGGAACCTCTGCGATGCAGCTCCAATACAGAGCCATTATACCTCTAAATTTCAAGAACAACACCCAATTAACACAAATTCGATGGGTCGCCTCCCATCCATCGCCTTAGTTTTGGTCATGGCACAACTCATATTTTTGTGTTTTCTCTATTTTTTTTATATATCCTAACTATTACATGAAGAAAGAAAATTAACTAAGTCCTCAGAATGAAAATCAGAGAAAAGAAAACCAAATTACTATCTAATACAAGTGGTCACATATTATCTCCCATGTAGCATCTGGTTTAACGTCGTGGCTCGACCCAAATCATTCATCATTCATCATCTAACTCGAGCATTTCTCGCTTAAAATCCATATCATTTTCAAAGTAGTGTTTTACTCGTTGCCCATTCACTAGAAATGTGGAGCTTTTGTCCTTATTATTTAGCTCCACAACCCCATGCTGATTTATTCGCACCACCTCGCATGGTCCACTCCACTTTGATCGAAGTTTTCTAGGGAACAACTTCAATCTCAAATTAAACAACAACACCAACTGGCCCGGCTCAATGGGATGTGGTACAATGTGCTTTTCATGCCACTTCTTCGTCTTCTCTTTATATAACTTGGCCTTTTCATAGGCATGGAGCCGGATCTACTCAAGCTCATTTAATTGACCTATTCTTCTCTTGTCAACCAATTCAGGATCCAGATTCAACGTTTTTATGGCACAATAGGTTGGTATTTCGATTCTGCCGGAAGATGGCATGATTTTCAAACTCCATCCAATAGGGAGAAGTTCATATTGGTGTCTTATACGCAGTGTTGTATGCCCAAAATGCATCATCTAACTTTTTAGCCTAATATTTTCGTTGTGCATTCACAGTCTTTTGTAATATATACTTAACCTCTAGATTTGATACCTCTACTTGACCGCTAGTCAAAGGATGATACGGTGTAGCTACCTTGTGTCACACTCCATATTTAGCCAATAAATTTTGCACTGAATAATTTATGAAGTGCTTACCACCATCACTGATCATGGATCTTGGAGTTCTGAACCTGGTGATTATGTGCTTGTTGATGAAATTCACCACAACCTTCACATCATTAGTAGGAAAGGTGACAACCTCAACCCACTTAGACACATAGTTCACTACCATCAGAATGTACTGATTCCCATTGAAGGCAGGGAAAAGCCCATGACGTCTATCCCCCATACATTGAATATCTCGATCTCTAGAATGTTGCTCAATGGAATCTCATGCCATATTGAAATGGTTCCCATTCTGTGACACTGATCACAACCCTTCACAAAAGGTGCAATATCTTTAAACAAAGTTGGACAAAATAAACCCGACTGCAATACCTTATGTGATGTATGCTCTCCTCCATGGCGCCCTCTATATGATGAAGAGTGACAACTCTCCAACACTTGTCTCACCTCATTTTCAACTATATACCTTCCCACTACTTGGTCCGTCCCTTGCTTGAATAGGAATATATCATGCCATATGTAAAACCTTGCATCATATCTGAGATTTTTCTTTGGGAGGGTAGAAGCACCAGGTAGGAACAATCCATAAGAAGGTTCACAATATCAACATACCAAGGTACTTGCGCAATGTCTAAAGCTAACAATTTCTCATCAGGAAACTTGTCACAAATCTGTCCTTCATTTTTCACATGAGATGAATCCTCCAATCTTTACAAATGGTCAGTGATTTGATTCTCAGTGCTCTGCCTATCCTTGATTTCCAGATCAAATTCTTGGAGTAGCATGATCTATCTGATAAGCTTTAGCTTTGCATACTTCTTATTAAAAAGGTACCTGATTGCATTATGATCAGTGTAAACAATAATCTTAGTACTTACCAAGTAAGATCTGAACTTGTCGAAGGCAAAGATTAGAGCAAGCATCTCCTTCTTTATTACTGTGTAATTTGCCTGTGCCGAATCAAGGGTCTTTCTGGCATAGTAAATAGAGTGAAACACCTTCTTCTTTCTTTGGCCCAACATTGCACCCACTGTTATATCACTAGCTTCACACATAAGCTCAAAAGGTAGCTCCCAAGTAGGAGTAATTAAGATATGAGCTTATATTAGATTCTTCTTCAGCAACTCAAAGGCCTTCACATAACTTTCATTAAACACAAATTTAGCCTCCTTCTCCAATAGAATACACATAGGTCTAGCAGTGTTGGAGAAATCCATGATGAACCTCTTATAGAATCCAACATTCCCAAGGAAACTTTTGACTCCTTTCACTAAGATAGAAGGTGGCAATTATTCACTTCCCTCTACCTTGGCTCTATCAACTTCTAACCTGCTTATTGAGACTTTATGACCTAGCACAATGCCTTCTCGAACTAAGAAATAACAAATTCCCAATTCAATTCAAGATTTGTTTCCTCACATCGAGCAAGGACCCTGTCAAGATTACACAAAAAGAGGTGAAAATGCTCACCAAAAACCGAGAAGTCATCCATAAATTCAGCACAACAAAATCAATTGGGAATATCAATGATCCCACTTGGACCGAAACATCTTCCACAACACATTCCAACCTCGCTACAGAGCGATCTACCAAATGTAAGATAATGGTGGTGGGCTTAGGAATACCCAACCCTAATTTCCTTTACAGAGATGTTGGCATCAGATTAATACTCTCCCCTAGATCACACAACCCTCGAGCATGAATGCTATTTCCTGTAGTGATCTGGACCGTAAAGCTACCCAGATCTTTCAGTTTATGGGGAGCTTGTTTTGAATCCTGGAGATGCACTCTTCAGTGAGTTCCACATATTCATACTCTGTTAGCCTCCTCTTGCTCGCTACAATCTCCTTCACATATTTGTCCTACCTTGGTATTCCCTAAAAAACATCAAAAAGAGATAGATTAATGTGAACTTGCTTGAGAAGACAAATAAACTTATCAAAGCATTCATCCTTGTAGTGCTTTTAAACTTTTGAGGAAATTGCGGACGCTGTTTCACTATTGGTTGCACTGTTTCCTCATGTATACTCTGTCCACTCTCATTGGTCTTCTCCCCCCACCCCCTTACTAAAGTTTCACTGTTTCTCTTCTTTGGAGCCAATTCTTCCAATTGAAACCCACTACGAGTACCCACCACATTTACTTGCCTCAGATTAGGATCAATATTGCTTGGCAAACATCCTTGATGGCGTTAATTTTGAGCACTAGAAAATTGCCCAAATTGCTTCTCTAGATTTTGAGTTGTAAATTGATTTGATTCTCAAATCAGAGACTATCTTATCCATGTTCACATTTTCTCTAGCTTGATCATCCATGATTTTCTTTAACATCTCCTCAGTGCTCATGTTACTTGCAAGCTATTTTGATTATCTCTTTGACCCTGCTGTTGATAACCTTGCCCATGGCCTTGCGGTCTGTATTGATTCTGGCCCTGTATCTGATTTTGATTTCCTCCCCAAGAGAAATTGGGATGGTTTTGCCAACTCAGATAATATGTATTGCCATAGTTTTGGTGACCCCCTCCTCGCTATGCATTACCTACAACGTTGATAGAATTCGGGTTTGCTCCAAAACTATCTGCAATATGATCACCACTTTAACATATCTCACACCACATTTGTGACTATTCTACCACATTTACTTGTGCATGTTGTTGTTTGATGCTTATCGTGACCAACAAACTAACTACAGTTCGAGTGTCTACGATCATCGATAATATAGTAACCCAACCCAGGGTTGGGGTCGTGTCCCAAGAGAGCGGTCTTGAGAATAAATAGAAAAATAAAATCTAGTTCTAACTAGTCATAGCTAAAGACATTAACGATTGGAAACATTGTAAATCAAAGGGTGACACAAAAGTGTCAAATATCAATTTGGGGTTTTTGTCACAAGTAAGTAAAAACAACAAAAATAGCAAGAAAATCAAGTATGAGGAGGAGTTCTTGGGGTGTGACAGCAATACAAGTTGAGATAAATAGTTGGGTACATGCTTTCGATAGGAAATTTGCAAGATAATAGTGACTAGGCTAAGCTTTAGATGGAAATAAGTTCCCTCTCGGGCAACTTACCCCGTTTCAAATGCGTTCCTCTCGGACAACCATTTGCCGCATGAAGACCAGCCTACGCCTTACCCCACTCACTCTCTCAAGCTGAGTGTTAGGATATGGGAC
>JAJOOO010012577.1:0-22742 GCA_029582685.1 Solanum piurae | reverse complement strand
TAATTTAGCAAAATTAGGTTTCATATTACTTGGCTCTTATCTAAAATATATGTCATTTCATTTTCAAACAATGTTTCACAATTAGATGTGTAAAAATCATAGTACATGAGCCAATTTCATTCCAAGCATATGAATCATCTTTGTACGTTTGTCATGATACCATTAGTTAGCCCCATGAGTTTAACCATTGGTATCAACATGCTTGCTTCTTTAACATTTCAATTTAAATTCAGGATAGTTTTGACATTTCAATTATCTATACAAACTTACCTGTCTTAACTGTAGCAATTTAATGTCCACCTCATTAATTTGGTATATTAATCCTTCAGTAATTCAGATAGTCACCGACTTTAATTTTCTCTTTTACCCTGCTTTAATTTCTTCCTTCTTCTTGTTTGAAAATATGATTCAATCAACTGAATTTCTTTACTTTTCTCATTTTGTGCCTTCTCTTCATTCTTGGTTTTCCTTTTCTTTACATATAGAAAGATGATAAATCAATAAATTATAGTGGTAATTTATACTCTTTTCGTGCACATTAAATTGTTATGATTTTTTTTTAGAATCAAATGATAAAAACTTTGATTATCAATTTATGATATATTTTTTAATTATATTGATATGTAAAAATTGCAATTTATAGTATTTTTCGTTAAATTTTTGTTTAAAATATTAAATTAATGTAATCTAATTAAACTTTAAAAATTAATCAGATTGACTTTCGAAAAACGCAACCTAACAATTAAAAGTGGAGTAGTACTTTTACAGCTATCATCAAGATTTGTATAAGATTATCTCTACAACAACCAATAGAGGATACTTTTGGTAGTTATTATACCTAATGACTTTATTAATGCAGGTGCACATGTACAATAACAATTTCTTTGGAATTAATTATTTCTTTTGTATATGCTTTGATATGTCTTTTTTTCATATTTTTGTGTAGCATGAGGGTTCATATAGACTTTAATATCATGTAATACATTACATGTGTCTTGTGTTATATAAATGCAATGGCTCACGGATGCCATGTTCGTTGGGACAATAATTACTGGTTTTATTGGTTTCGGACTTTCAGTAGCTGCTATATATACTTTTCCCAAAATTATAAGCCGCAAACAACACATAGTACTGCAAGCATTTTCAGCCTTAAATTGATACCAGAAAATGTGGTTCGGGGGTTTACATGTGGAACAATTCGACATAAACTGATACCAGAAAATGTGGTTCGGGGGTCTATATGTGGAGCAATTCGGTATAAATTGATATCAATATCTTAAAATTTGGTAACCTCACCTCCATTAACAACTACTTATGAATTCTTTTTCAAGTTTCAACTATATATTTTTAATGTTAAAATATAAATATTATGAAGCACATATCTGATTCTCTATCATTTTATACAAAGACAAAGTTAATGCATTTATTTCTTCAGTCATTTTAATATCTAAACAAAGGTAATGAATCTAAAATATATATATGTCATTTCATTTTTCAAAAAAATGTTTTACAATTAGATGTGTAAAAATCATAGTACATGAGCCAATTTAATTCCAAGCAAATGAGTCATCTTTGTACGTTTGTCTTGATACCATTAGTTAGCCCCATTCTTTTTATGACTGCCCATATCAACCTTAATTTCCCTTTTTTAATGCACCGAATACAAAAACTTTTTTTGGGCCGTCCTGTTTGAATTGACTTAAAAAAATAACTTTTAACTTAAAATAAAAAATTAAATTAAAATAATTTTTAAGTAAAAAAATAAAAAATAGGATGAGACCTACTTTTGGTTTTTGATTTATTTTAAGTCATTGTTGACCTTGCCAAATACTTTCTAATTTATTTTAAGTTATTTTATATATTTGTCAAATATTTTCAGAAGTTAAAAATTAATTTAAAAGTAAATTTGACTAACTTTTAAGTAAAAAACTGAAGCTATAGAATTGAACTACTTGCAATGTATTTAGACACTTTTATACTCTCTTGTCTATATGTATGATTTGACAATTTTTCAAAAATAATAAAAAAAAATTCCCCATTGATCTTTAATAAAGAGGATGCATTTATCCATCAAGAAGCCAAAATACATAACAGAGGAGATCTGACTCCTGAAGCTACCAAAATGAAACAGACTTCATTCACAAGGGTCAAGGGCTAACAAAATTGATTTTGGAACCAAAAGCACAACATTTTACTATGTTTAGTTTTGGAACCAAAAGGGCAATATTTACTATGTTTAGTTTGGTTCGATAAGTAATTAGATTTGGTTCATTTTGTTTTAAAGTTAGATTCAATTCAGTCCGATTTTTTAATTTGATTCGACCCGATTTTTTGATATATATGGTCATTCTACAAGGAAAAGACCTAGCCAAAACATCTTTCACATAGACAAATTGACATCTTTTTATTTGCCTTGTTTAGCAACGCATAAGTAACATTGTTGACTTGATTTGATATCCGAGCTTCAATCTATTTAAAGTACTTATATCCACACAATAAAAAATAAAATAAAATAAAATAAAATAAAATAAAAATCTAATTTTTTCCCCTCAAGATATATATTTATCCAAGAGAGAGTTAATAAAAAAGGAGGTAGATGAAGAAAATAAATGAATTAAATAAAGTAGATGAAGGGAAAAAATGGAGTTGAAGAAAAAATAGAGGAAATAAAAATAGGGGAATAGACTGGTTAATAATAAAAATATCAAATATTAACTACTGTATAACAAGAATTCCTTATGCGCTTTAAAAGGTGAGTTATGTTGAGCTAAAATGTAAAGGGCAAAAGTTAGTTACAAGTTTGTTAATAAATAGTTACAGAAGTTAGTTATGATTAACTGTGGTTAGGTAACTTAACTAGTCTAGTTAGTTAGCTGATTCACACCTTTATATAGTGATGTATAGGTATCATTGTAAACTACTGCAGTTATGATAAACTGAATGAGACTTCCCATTTCTCTCTTCTTCTTAGCTTACTGTTTTCTCATTCATTCACCATTGTTGGTGCTTAACATGGTATCAGAGCTCTAAGGTGTTACTCAGTTGATCGTGTTAGCTTTCAGTGCAGTAGAAGACTCGAGGTACTGTATTGTCCTAGAAGCTAGTGAAGATCGCAATTGTAGTTGCAGTTTATCATGCCGACTGATTCTTCAACCAGTGGTGCAATTTAAGGAGGAACTACAATGGTGGATTCTCATCATCCTCTCTTCCTGCAATCGTGTGATACTTCAGGTAGTTCTCTGGTTTCTATTCAACTGTCTGGATCTGATAATTATTCATTATGGAGTAGATCTATGAAGATATGTCTTCTAGGTAAGGGGAAAATAGGATTTATTGATGGAAAATGTAGTAAGTATAAATTCAATGCATCTCTACATGATCTATGGAAAAAATGCAATGCTATAGTGCTATCATGGATAATGATCTCTGTAAGTAGGGAATTACTGAGTGGAATAGTCTATGCTAGCAGTGCTCAACAAGTATGGACTGATTTAAGAGAGAGATTTGACAAAGTTGATGGCTCTAGAATCTTCTATCTGCATAAGGAAATTGCCACACTGCAACAAGGACTTATGTCTGTTTCTAGCTATTTTTCTAGACTCAAGGAGTTGTGGATGGAATATGACTCATTGATGCCCTATCCTGGTTGTGCGTGTGAGAGTTCTAAGACCTATGTAGAACACTTTGAGTACCAGAGACAGATGCAATTTCTCTTAGGACTAAATGAATCTTATAATCAGTCTAGAAGTCAGATTATGATGCTTGATCCAGCACCAAGTGTAAGCAAAGCTTATTCTCTTGTAATGGCTGAAGAAAGTCAGAGAATCCTTAGTAAATCTAATACAACAGGAAGTGATCACTCTGTTTCTGCTAATGCTGGTGGGATGAATGAGGGTATGGCCTTTTTTAGTAGTGGTAATATAAAGGACACATGTCCAAATCAGGATCTACTTCACAGTCAGGGTCTAATCCTCCTACTGGAGCTGTTTTTAGATCTAATCAGAAATAATTTAACAACAATAACACTCTTTACTATGATTACTGTAACTGGAAGGGTCACATTAGAGCTACTTGTTACAAATTGCATGGATATCCTGCTGATTGTAAAGGTAAAATGAGAAACAATACTAGTCCTACTTCAGCAAATCTTGCAGGATTCAACAATGCTCCTGAACTTCTTATGCATCATCAGAATGCCTCAACATGGAATAGTCAATGAGCAACTAATTATTCTAGCTCCTCTAAGATTCCAACTACTGGATCTTCTGGTGTCTCCTTTCATCAACAACATCAGTTTCACCGTCATTTCTCTCCACAACAGTACATGCAGCTCTTGCAACTGATAGAGCCAGATAATGCAAAGAGTAATTGTGATACTACTATTACTGCTCATGCATCAGGTATGATGATTTGTCCTTCTCTCATTCCTGATGATGACAAATGGATCATTGATACAGGAGCATCCAAACACATGGTACATAGTTTGAGTATATTAACACAATATAGTTCCTTAGATAGAGATCTTTGTAACAAAGTACATCTACCTACTGGTAGCCTTGCACATGTCAGTCACATTGGGTCTTCTCGAGTGTTAGGAGGATCTGAGATCTCAAATGTGCTACATATCCTGAATTTCACTATAATCTTCTATCAGTATCCAAGTTAACAAGGGAACTAAATTGTTGTGCTATCTTTTATCCTGATCATTGTGTTTTTCAGGACCTCTTAAGTGGGAATGTGATGGGGACTGGCATACTGGAGAATGATATGTACGTGGTTCATGTTGATACTCAGTTGAAGACTCAGGGAACTCAATTGAAGTCTCAGCAGGATCAAGCTACTACTGCTAATGTGGTTTCGTCTACTAGTTCTAACAACTTGGCTTTATGGCATCAAAGGCTGGGTTATGTACCTGTTAGTGTACTGAGAACACTTAGTTGTTGCAAACATATGTCTTCTTCCTTTTCTCATATATGTACTGTATGTCCCTTGGCTAAGCAAAACAGATTTCCTTTTCCCTTAAGTACTACCGCTACATCAACTTGTTTTCATACATTACATGCTGATGTGTGGGGTCCCTATAGAGTTCCTACTCATGACAATAAAAGATATTTCTTACATTGGTTGATGATTACTCTAGATATACTTGGCTGATACTGTTGAACTCTAAACCTGAGGTTATAGTAGCTTTACAGAACTTCTTTACAATGATTAACAATGTTTTTTCCAGCACCATCAAAGTGTTCAGATATGATAATGGTTGTGAGATTTTTAACTCCCATATTTCTGATTTACTTAAGACATTGGGTGTATTGCATCAGAGTTCTTGCACTTAAACCCCACAACAGAATGGCGTTGTAGAAAGAAAACATCGACATGTTCTTGAGATGGCTAGATCCTTGAGATTTCAGTCTCACCTTCCTCTCAGATTTTGGGGAGAATGTGTTCTCACAAGTGTGTACTTAATAAATAGGATACCCTCCATAGTCCTTAAGGGCAAAACTCCTCATGAGTTATTGTTTCAAACTCTTCCTTCTCTTGATCATATTAGAGTGTTTGGTTGTCTTGCATTTGCTTCTGAGGTAAAGAAGACTGACAAATTTGCCTCAAGAGCTGTTCCAGCTGTGTTTCTTGGTTATTCTAATCTTCAAAAGGGCTACAAACTCTATAGTTTACATACCAAAACTTTCTTTGTCAGCAGAGATATTGTGTTTAAAGAATCAATCTTTCATTTTCAGCATATGAGTCATTCCGGTTCTTCTCTTTTTCCTGTGCTCCAATTTACAGGAGACACTTCTACTTCCACAGACTTACCTTGTGCAGAGATACCTTTGTGTGATCAGGCTCTCACTGAGACTTCTGACTTAATCTTTGAATCCTACGTCCAGTTCTCCCGTGCTTCTTCCTTCACTTCCAAGTCCTTCACATGAGTCTGTTGGTCTTAGAAAATCCTCTAGACCAACTAAACCTCCTGTATGGATGACTGATTTTATCACTCCTAAGTCTAGGTCTACTTGCTTATACCTTGTCTCAAATCATGTGTCCTATGCTCTTCTCTCTGCTTCCTATGATGCTGCACTTGTTGCTTACTCCTCTACATCATTTACTGAGGCTTCTTCCCATCCTCAATGGGTTGATTCCATGAAGACTGAAATCAGTGCTTTGGAGACCAACAACACATGAAGCCTTGTTGATCTTCCTCCTGGAAAGCATCCTATTGGTTGTAAATGGGTGTTTAAGATCAAATATTTGGCCTCAGGAGCTGTTGAGAGGTACAAGGCTTGATTGATAGCCAAGGGGTTCAGTCAGAGGAGGGGATAGACTATACTGAAAATTTTTTGCCTGTTGCTAAAATGGTCACAGTTAGATCAGTTTTGGCTGTTGCTGCTGCTAAACATTGGCCTATTTTTTAGATGGATGTTCATAATGCTTTCTTACAGGGTGATCTCCTTGATGATGTATACATGGTGGTTCCACCTGGTTTTAGTAAGTCTGAGGAGTCTACTAAAGTCTGTAAGCTTCACAAATCACTGTATGGTCTCAAGCAGGCCCCTAGACAGTGGAATCTGAAGTTAACTGAAGCATTGCTTCAGCTTGGGTTTGTTCAGAGACATTATGACTACTCTCTATTCACTAGGCAGACTGGTACTGACCTGGTTGTGGTCCTAGTGTATGTGGATGATCTTCTTGTTACTGGGAGCTGTGATTCCTTGATTGTTCAAACCATGAATGATCTTCAGCTCAAGTTCAACATGAAGGATCTTGGGGAGTTGACATTCTTTCTTGGCATTGAATTTGCTAGGTCCAAGGAGGGGTATATTATGAACCAACGCAAATATGCCTTGGAACTTATTTCTGAGATGGGATTAAGTGGTGGAAAACCAGTTCACACTCCACTAGATCCTAATGTAAAGCTGACTTCCATTGAATATGACTCGCATGTGCAAGGTGATTCAGGAATCATACAGGCAGACAAGCCTTTGAAGGATATTAGGAGATATCAAAGATTAGTAGGGAGATTACTCTATCTCACTATGACCAGGATAGACATATCATTTGCTGTTCAAGTTTTGAGTCAGTATATGCATGCTCCAAAAGAGTCCCACATGGAAGTAGCTCTCAGGGTAGTTAGATATATTAAAACAACTCCAGGGTTAGGCTTGTTTATGCCTTCACAAAGCTCAGAATTACTAACTACCTACTGCGACTCAGATTGGGGTACTTGTGTGCAATCAAGGAAATCTGTCACATGCTATCTTGTAAAATTTGGTGATGCTATTATCTCTTGGAAATCGAAGAAACAAGAGACTATTGCTAGAAGCTCTGCTGAAGCTGAGTTCAGGAGCATGGCATCAACAATAGCTGAAATCACATGGCTCATTGGGCTATACAAGGAGTTAGGAGTCAGCATTAAACAACCAGTAGCTCTGTTTTGTGACAGCAAAGCTGCAATTCAAATTGCATCTAATCCCATTTTGCATGAAAGAACCAAGCATTTTAATATTGATTGCTACTTCGTTAGAGAGAAGATATTACAACATATGATCAAAACTCAACATGTATCAACAAAGGACCAACCAACATACTTACTTACTAAAGGGCTTTGGAAAGCTCCACATCTACACTTAATGTCCAAGCTAGGATTGAAAGACATCTTTCAGCCATCAACTTGAGGAGGGGTGTTGAGCTAAATTGTAAAGGGCAAAAGTTAGTTACAAGTTTGTTAATAAATAGTTATAGAAGTTAGTTATGATTAATTGTGGTTAGGTAACTTAACTAGTTTAGTTAGTTAGTTGATTCACACCTTTATATAGTGATGTATAAGTATCATTGTAAACTACTGCAGTTATGATAAACTGAATGAGACTTCCCATTTCTCTCTTCTTCTTAGCTTACTATTTTCTCATTCATTCACCATTGTTGGTGCTTAACAAGTTATCTCACTAATTTGTACGTAGTATTTTATGTTTAAATGCTATTTGTATATGAAAAATGAAGTTAGAAGGTTAAAATGAAACAAAGTTGAGTTAGAGTGTCAAATAAAATTTAGAGACAAATTTAAGCAATTGTGTCTATGTTTGGCCTAGTAAAAATAGTACATATATTAATAATTTGTTTGTTATAGTTGTAAAATTTGCATTAGTTGTATATTTTATTTGACATTATGTAATATATAATTAATATATAAAAAAATTTATGATATTAACCATGTAAGAGTGTTCAATAAAATTATTAGACATCTTTCCAATCGTTTTTATGAAAAATATTTTTGTGGGCAAATATTTTTTTTATAGAGTAAAGCAAACATCAGAGGTAGTATCTTTTTTTTTTTTTGGTAGAGTTGAGCTGAGAGACTCCATCATTTTTCGATTGTATCTTACGAATAATTTTTCAAAAGTAACATTTGCACAACTTTTAATACAAGGACATAATTTATATGGTGACGTATTATAGGAAAAATTGCATAAGTTATTCCTTTTTCGTTATTCAATCTATGAGTTAATAATCTTGATGGTCAATGCAACTATCAATTCTTTTCACAGAAAGTCATTTAACTTTCATTTTCAATGTAAAAGTCACTCAACTATGACTTATTTGCATAGAAAGTCACTCAGTCTATTTAATTATTATTTTCACTAAAATTTGCTGACATAATTTTTTTATTTTTAATCAAAATTTTAAGAACCAAATACATATTCATTTAAACTATTTAACTCGACCCACTAAAAATATGATATTGAACTTTTTATTTTACCATTAGTTCCCCAAATCATTCTCTCTTGTCTCCTTCTTTCTCCTGAGCATTCTTCTTTTTTTAATTTCTCAATTTCAAATATCTATTAAGTAGGAATTTATAATGAATTCCTCCTTTCGTTTTATCTAGATTTAAGTACACAATATTCAATTGCTTCTTCAATTCCATCTGTTCCTCAGAGTCTATTTGGTGTGTTGGATGCAACATGTTTAAGTTACAGAACTGATGGCTCAGGAGTTGAGTCGCGGTCGAATTCATCGCATAGTAGTCCAGTGAAGAGGAGAAAGCTAAATACTTAGAGATGGATGGATGAACATTAAGTGGAAAGAAGGCCTTTTGTCAAGTTATTATGCTATAATTGAATGAGAGTTTTGGTGTGATCTTTTGAGAATTACAATGCACCCCACAACACATAACTTCAAAATAAAGAAAGTTAGGAAATATTATGAAGAAAATGAATACATATAATATAATGGTGGTGAGGAAATGAGATTCTGAGTAGTTGGATCATTTTGGTGGTTGGAGATTGAAGAAAAGATATATAGACGAAAGGTTTCATTCCATTAATATATGTGTTTATATACCAATAGAAGCTGTGGTGTATAGTAATATGTGTTTATATATTTTTAATCAAAAGATTTGAATATGAATTTTCTCTGGTACAAAGTCACCTTTATTACAGATTCTTTTATCTCATTATAATGTGGGGCTTTCCAGCTAATAGAATTCGAATTTAATTGGGTATCAATATGAATACCAAATATCGAGTGAAACCTTGGATGTTGGGGTTTGAATGTCTTTGGACCACTTATCCGACATTTTGGATGTTGTTAGAAAGATTCAATATATATAACCTGAAATTTTCCTTGTGCATTTAACATATACCTATATGCTCACACTTTGGTGAAATTTCTCAAATTCTAACCAACTCAAAATTAGTGTAAACAAGTTATCTCAGTTGGTTGATTGTGTAAATAATTTTAAACAATCGATAATAAAAGTAAAGCAAATGTAGGAAGAAAGAAAAAAAGTAGAATATCATGTATATATTACTATGAAGATTGGGTTGTAATACAACCAACCACCAAGGTTCATTACATGTACTCGACTATATATAAGTACTCCAACAAACACAAATACAAAAGAAAAGAGACGATATATAAAATATAAAATGATGGATTAAACTCGATCGATCGATATATCCATCTTATTTTTCTCCGCAAGCTAGATTACATTACTACCAAATTATGCCTTGGAAAATTGAACTTTCATCAACCTTAATGAACCCTGCAATACCATATTAAACCAACATTAACAAATTAATAGTATGCGATGTGAGTACACATCATTTTGTAACATGTTAGACCATATAATTTTACTACTAGACATATGATTTTATCAACGACAAATATACTATGAGAATATAAAAAAAATATTATATTGACGTTAATTTCACAAAATATAGATAACGTACTTGGAGCAGTCAGTGGAAGGGCTGATCTTGTAAGGAATGTTTACGCCACAAACTCTAGGGATACCAACGGCTTTCCCTACATCAATTCCTTTAATAGCACTAGCGGCTGATTTGAGGCAAGTGCATGCTGTCTTTCGATCCGCTGGGGTCTTGGCTGCACCCAACAGACCCTTAACTCCACCACAACATCCTCCTAGAGGGCCGCGTCCCTGGAGATAAGGGAGGCAAGGAGCCAAGCCAGATGTAACCTGGCCGCAGCTTAGTGCTTCTGCATGGGGTGCAACCACTATCATGCACAAAACAATAAAGCATGCAATTTTACCAACCATTTCCATTGTTACAAAAATTGAGAAAAGATAGAAATAATAGAGAAGTTTTATGGACTACAAATGTATATATGCTTGAGTGTTGGGTAGAAAAGCTAGTGAGAACTTTGGGTATTTATAGAAAGTAAATTAATTAGTGAAGGAATGAGAGAATTAGTTGGGAGTTGGGGTTAAATCCAATGTGGGAACATAATTAAGGAGGTGCCGCGCGCTGGCTATGAAGTCAAAATTAAGTTGTTACGTACGCAAGTTTTATTGAACCACGCTATGATTCCTGGCCCTCTGAAAAGCCACACCCATCACAATAGGGCCCATTTGGGGAATAGGGTTCGAAATTTGAGACCTCTGATTAATAACTTCATCTACTGCACTACATCTCTTGATGATAATATAATATGACATGATAAATAGTATTTTACTCCCTCTTTCAAAATAAGTGTTAATTTAGCAAAATTAGGTATCATATTACTTGGCTCTTATCCAAAATATATGTCATTTCATTTTTTCAAACAATGTTTCACAATTAGATGTGTAAAAATCATAGTACATGAGCCAATTTAATCCCAAGCAAATGAGTCATCTTTGTACGTTTGTCATGATACCATTAGTTAGCTCCATTCTTTTTTATGACTGCCCATATCAATCTTAATTTCCCTTAGTTTTTTATGCACCGAATACAAAAACTTTTTTTGAGACATTCTGTTTGGATGGACTTAAAAAAGTAGTTTTTAAGTTAAAAAATAAAAAAAGTCAATCTAAAATGATTTTTAAGTCAAATAATAAAAAGTAGTTGGAGATCTACTTTTGGATTTTTGATTTATTTAAGTCATTTTAAACTTATTTTAAGTCGTTTTTGACCGTGCCAAACACTTCCTAACTTATTTTAAATCACTTTTGACTTATTTTGAGTTATTTTTTTATATTTGTCACATTCTTCAAAAATCAAAAACTGATTTAAACTAGCTTTTAAGTCAAAAACTGAAGCTATAGGATTGAACTACTTACGATGTATTTAGACACTTTTATACTCTCTTGTCTATATGTATGATTTGACAATTTTTTTTAAATAATAATCTTTTTTCCCATTGATCTTTAATAAAGAGGATGCATTTATCCATCAAGAAACCCAAATACATAACAGAGGAGATCTCACTCCTGAAGCTACCAAAATTAAACAGACTCCATTCACAACGGCTAACAAAATTGATTTTGGAACCAAAAGGACAATATTTTACTTTGTTTAATTTTGGAATCAAAAGGCAACATTTTACTATGTTTAGTTTGGTTCGATAAGTAATTAGATTTGGTTCATTGTGTTTTAAAGTTCGATTCAATTCAGTCCGATTTTTTAATATGATTCGACCCAATTTTTCGATATATATGGTCATTCTACCATGAAAACCTAGCCAAAACATCTTTCACCTAGACAAATTGACATCTTTTTCTTTGCCTTGTTTAGCAACGCATAAGTAACATTGCTGACTTGATTTGAAATCTGAGCTTCAAACCACTTAAAGTACTTATATCCACACAGTAAAAAATAAAAAATAAATCTAATATATTTTTTCCTCAAGATATATATTTAGCCAAGAGAGAGTTAATAGAAAAGGAGGTAGACGAAGAAAATAAATGATTTAAATAAAGTAGATGAAGGGAAAAAATGGAGTTGGAGAAAAAATATAGGAAATAAAAATAGGGGAATAGACTGGTTAATTATAAAAATATCGAATATTAACTACTCTATAACAAGAATCCCTTATCTGCTTTAAAAGGTGAGTAATCTCACTAATTTGTACTTAGTATTTTGTGTTTAAATGATACTTGTATATGAAAAATGAAGTTAGAGGGTTAAAACGAAACAAGGTTGAGTTAGAGTGTCAAAATAAAATTGAGAGACAAATTTAAGGAATTGTGTATGTGTTTGTCCTAGTAAAAATAATACATATATTTATAATTTGTTTGGTATAGTTTTAAAATTTGCATTAGTTGTATATTTTATTAGATATTATGTTATATATAATTAATATATAAAAAATTAGGATATTAACCATGTAAGTGTTTAATACGTGTATTAGACATCTTCTCAATCGTATTTATGAAAAATATTTTTGTGAGCAAATATTTTTTCCATAGAGTTGAGCAAACATCAGAGGGTAGTCTTTTTTTTTTGGGTAGAGTTGAGCAATGTATGAGAGACTTGATCGCTCTGTTGATTGTATCTTACAGATTCTTTTACCTCATTATAATGTGGGGCTTTTCAGCTAATAGAATTGGAATTTAATTGGATACCAATATGAATACCAAATATCGAGTGAAACTTTGGATGTTGGTGTTTGAATGACTTTGGACCACTTATCCATCAATTTGCATGTTGTTAGAAAGATTCAATATATATAACCTGAAATTTTCCTTGTGCATTTAACATATACCTATATGCTCACACTTTGGTGAAATTTCTCAAATTCTAACCAACTCAAAATTAGTGTAAACAAGTTATCTCAGTTGGTTGATTGTGTCAATAATTGCTCTTTTTAAAAGGAAAAACTATAAAATATGGCAAACATTAATATACATTTAAAATAATTAAATAACTATAATTTTTTTTTTGTGTTACATGGATATAACTATACAATAAATAGCAAAGTTAAATATATATAAATAATCAGAAAAGATATTATTACACACCTAATTGATTATGTCTAGCTATGTTTTATGTGATTGGTTCCCCATGGTTACCCTCAATAATATTTTCTCTTTCATCAATTTTCCTATATTTCAAAATTTCTGTATTTTTCTCCCAAATTTCTTCCAATTTAAGATCTTTTTGATGATTCTAGGAGCATTTTTTGTAATTTGAATTCATCAGTTATCGCTTAATTGTTTTTCTCCTCATTTTTATGAAGATCATAATTGTATACATATATATTGCATCTATTTTTATAGGCTTTCGATTGAAGAATTACTTGTTTCTACATTACAATGGCTATAGTTATAAAAAAAAGTTGTACAAAAAGAACACGATCAAAAAGAGATTGAAGTTTGTATGATTGTCAAATTTGTATATAGTAGAATAGTTATATACATAGATACTTGTATTCTAATATTAACACAAGTTGAAATGGTGATTTGTGAATACAAGTATTTTTGGATACATAAGTAATCTATCGAATTTGAAAGGTTGGCAATACAAGTATAATTGGATACATTAATACTATTTTTTTTATAAACAAATACATGAGTCAACATTAAGTCTCAAGTATTATAAGAAAAATTTGACCAAAAAGAGATTGACGTTTGTTGGTTTTTTTTTGTTTTTTATATAGCCGAATACTTGCACACTTTTGCTACCTACACATTCTATTATTTTCCATTTTTTTTGTTTCTGTATTGTCAAATATACCCATCTTTTGTTTAACAACAATGTATTCATATGTATACTATATTGGTGTATTCATTTTTTGTTTAACAACAATGTATTCATTTTTCAAATTATCGTGTTCATATGCTAAATTGTTATACTTTATCTTGTTTAATATATTAATACATTAAGTTTTTACAAATACTTGTATCCTTGATATATTAATACTTTAAATTTTATGAATAAAGATACTAATTTGAATTTGTACAGTTAGTACAATTTCCTTATTTAGTTCATTGTAATTAAAACTGTATCAATGTATAAATAGAAAAATAAAAAATATATACAATAATATAGCTAGAAAAAGAGTTAAATTGTAGTCATTTTTTATAAATACCATACTTATAGCTATTGAACTTTAATAACCCTATAAATATAGTAATTTTTGTAAGTTGATCTAATTTTAAACCTTCGATAATAAAAGTAAAAGCAAATGTAGGAAGAAATAAAAAAAGTAGAATATATATTACTATGAAGATTGGGTTGTAATACAACCAACCACCAAGGTTCATTACATGTACTCGACTATATATAAGTACTCCAACAAACACAAATACAAAACAAAAGAGACAACATATAAAATGATGGATTAAACTCGATCGATCGATATATCCATCTTATTTTTCTCTGCAAGCTAGATTACATTACTACCAAATTATGCTTTGGAAAATTGAACTTTCATCAACCTTACTCGACCCTGCAATACCATATTAAACCAACATTAACAAATCGATAGTACACATCATTTTGTAATTAACATGTTAGACCATATAATTTTACTACTAGACATGATTTTATCAATTGATATATGTACTATGCGAGTATAAAAAATAGGGAAAAGGCTCAAATATGCCATCGAACTTTCAGAAAAGGCTCATTTATGCCATCCGTTAAAAGTTTGGCTCATCTATGCCATTACCGTTTAAGAAAAGGCTCATTCATGCCATTATTTTTTAACAGTGGTTTTGCAAAACTATTTTTTACACGTGTCCAATTATAATTCGGTCACGTCATTATTATTTTTATAATAAAAAATTAAAATTCTGAACAAACATTTTAACGGTGGTAAATTTTAATTTTTTATTATAAAAATAATAATGACGTGGCCGAATTATAATTGGACACGTGTAAAAAATGGTTTTGCAAAACCACTGTTAAAAAATAATGGCATGAATGAGCCTTTTCTTAAACGGTAATGGCATAGATGAGCCAAACTTTTAACGGATGACATAAATGAGCCTTTTCTGTAAAAAATGATTTTGCAAAACCACCGTTAAAAAATATAGTTATAGTGGAAAGAAGGCGAATAACGTACTTGGAGCAGTCAGTGGAGGGGCTGATCTTGTACGGAATGTTTACGCCACAAACACTAGGGATACCAGCGGCTTTGCCCACATCAATGCCTTTAATAGCACTAGCGGCTGATTTGAGGCAAGTGCATGCTGTCTTTCGATCCGCTGGGGTCCTGGCTGCACCCAACAGACCCTTAACTCCACCACAACACCCTCCTAGAGGGCCGCGTCCTTGAAGATAAGGGAGGCAAGGAGCTAAGCCAGATGTAACCTGGCCGCAGCTTAGTGCTTCTGCATGGGGTGCAACTACTACTATGCACAAAACAACAAGGCATGCAATTTTGCTAACCATTTCCATTGTTACAAAAATTGAGAAAAGATAGAAATACTAGAGAAGTTTTATGGACTACAAATGTATTTGCTTGAGTGTTGGGTAGAAAAGCTAGTGAGAACTTTGGGTATTTATAGATAGAAAAGAAATAATTGGGAGTAAATTAATTAATAGGCAATATGGTCTCCGTGACTTCTGATTAAGAGAGGAGCAACTCTATCCACTATAATCTGTATCACATCCTTTTGTGGTAATAAAGTATAAGTTGATAAGTAGTGTTTTACACTCTCTCAAAATAAGTGTTGTCGTAGCAAAAGTACATTTCATATTACTTGGGTTTTATCCAAAAAAAAAGAGTATTATTATATTTTTTTCTTTCTATGTATTTCCTCGATTTATTTTTACTTGTCTAATTTGAAAAATTCTGGGAATTGGTTTCGCCCGAAGCATCGGACCAATGATCACCCATGACTTCTGTGGCACACTAGTGCCACAAAGGCCTTTAATTTGGTGGTCTTATTGGCGCATACCACGGTGGGGTCTTCAAATGAAGATAGAGAGAGATCACCTCCATTCTCCGAATAGTAACACGGTAAAGCCAAAAATCTGATTCACTAGCATAGGAAACCTACTGAAGCCCAAGGTAAGGGAGGAGCGTCATGGCTAGAGGTCGAAGAAGCTCCAACCCCGGCGATCTAAGTGAAGCGATACCTTTGAAGTAGCGGACTTATAGTGACAATTTTTCATTTTATATCTATTTTATTTTTTAAAATAATATTTATTTATCAATATTTAGATTACTTATAATAAATACGGGTGAAATCGTAAAATTATCCTTGTATTAGGTATGTCTTATGGAAATAACACATACATATCCAAACTCCACCAAATTAAAGGAAAAATAGAAAATAAAAGTTTGACGAACATAGCATTGGTTAGCCCCATTCTTTTTCAGGACTGCCCATGTCCACCTTATAATTTCCCTTTAGTTTTATGCACCTAAAACAAAACCCTTTTTGAGATGTGCGTTTGATGGTTCGTTTGGATCGATTTTAAAAAATAGCTTTTACAAAATAATTTTTTAAAAATTAAAATTAAATGATTTTTAAGTTAAAAAAAATAAAATGTGGGGAGAGTATTATTTTTTATTTATTTTAAGTTATTTTTAAATTTGTCAAACACTTTCTAAAGTTAAAAATAACTTAAAAGCAGTTTTTGACCAACTTTTAAACCAATTCAAACGGGCTCTAAGTTTTACTCTCTGCCTTAATCTATAGAATTGAACTACTTACAATGTATTTAGACACTTTTATATTTTCTTCGTTCAAGTTTATTTGTCTATGCTTTGATTTGGTAGTCTCATAAAAATTACTCCCTCCATTCCATATTAACTTAATTTTTGAAGTGTTTCACACCCTTTAAAAAAAGTAGATTAAAACATAAATTAAACCTAGTTTTCCATTTTTATCGTTATTAATTATTGTCAAATTTATGATTAAAATAACTAAATATTAATTAATCACTACTTCCAATAATTACTAATGAAGGGTAAAATTGGAAGAACACTCTAAAATTAGTCTTGAAAACTGAACAATTAAGTTAATTTGAAAAATAAAAATATCTTTTTTCTCGAATAAAATGATAATAATTTTACTACCTTTTTGCTCCATTCACCTCTAATAAAGATGATGCATTTATTCATCAAGAAATCAATGTAAGCTCACAAAAAGAGAAATGTAAGCACCCCTCCTATACAATGAGCTCAAAATCAAGGCACATAAAGAAAATACATTCTATACATGTTTTTAATCCAAAAAGAAAAGAATTCTTATACATATTATATCGCTTCTAATAATTATAAATCATCTCATGAGAGTTCGATTCCCAATTTGTAATTTTCTCTCCATTTCTCCTTTTTCTATCCCCAATAAAAAAAAAAGATATTCCTAATTCCAACGAGTAGGAAAGGAGGCCTTGAGTTGATATTTTAAAAAAGGGGTTCGTCCTGGTGTGCTATGTATTAGGTTCTTGTTGAAAATTAATTTAGCTATAAGGGGATGCATGGTAATTCAGGAGAGGAAAAATTCTTTTGGCCAGAAAATTTGTCCAGAATTTGGTTAGAATGGTAAAATAACATATTTCACACTATGTTATTTTATATTTTTGAACATTTTTATCATTTTAACTTTAATACCTTTTAATTAAAAATGGAAAAAAGATCAATTTATTTTAAAATAAAAATAATATGATAGACTTTTTAAATTTCTAGCTAAATTGTGACTGAATCTTTTGACTATTTAGCATTACCCTCGGGGAGAGGCATGTCAAATAAAGCCACACATTTTTAAAACAGTGAGCTATTTATTAAATATACTCACATTGAGATTGATAGCAAATACAGTCCCTTCTAGGGAAGACGTTTCATATTTTAAAAGGACAAATATGAGATGGAGACATATACTGCTATCTGAATAATCAAATAAATTACTCCCTTTGTTCTTAATTACTTGTCCATTTTGACAAATTAAGAAAGGACAATATTTTTTTACCTATTATACCCTCAATTAAATGACTAATTACTTTTAAAAATGTAGAACTTTTTATCCACTTCATAATTAATAGAGGTAAAATGGTAAACTTACTATGTCATTAATTATTTTTTTAATATGTGTGTCAATTCAAAAGTGGACAAGAAATTAAGAACAAACGGAGTAATTGTGAACGCAACAATGGATATACTGCCATGCTCACACGTACCTCAAAGCTAGCACCCACCACATTTCATTTAAGGTTTTGTGGTCCAACAATTTTTAACTTCTACTATACTCTCTGTCTCATATTAAACGGATATCTTATTAAAAATATTTTTTATATTACTTCTTTACTTACTAAATTAAAATAAAATAAATATTTTTTTTTTAATTTCACCCCGATAATTAATATAATATAGGACGGAAGGAATACTATATACGTGCTTGAGAATATATTTTTAACTTGTTTGAACACCGGTGGGAAAATAACAAGTGTCAATATGTTTGTCATGATAATGATAAGAGAGTACAAACCAACAAAGGTTATGATGGAGTGGTAAATATTCATTTATCCTTAATCAAGAGGTTCTGGATTCTAGCCCCCTTGGGTACGGAGTCGCCTTTGTTAGAAAACGTTTTATCCTCCAATGTGAGACTTTTCGGTACGAATTTAAATTTAATTGAGCTTAAATGTGAATACCGGACATTGGGAGAAACCCAAAAAAGAGAGAGCGAAGACAGTACAAAGTATTGATCACTTGACGTACGGCTAGAGCCTAGAGGTAGTAAAATAGTTACTATTTGATCATTTTAATAATAGGTTAAGTAAAAATTAATTAGAGAATTTTTGCAAATAACCATTATAATAAATTTAATTATGCTCCATAACTATAGTTTGCATATTATATGTTGTAGCTACAGTTTAAGTTGTCTCGTTTGTATAATTTACGGGTACATTTGTATAATTGAGCTATTTTTTGTATAAACTCGAAATAACGAATTTATACAAACACAAATATTTAAACTTTAAATAGTTATACAAAATTACATTATACAGAAGTTATAGAAATTATATTATACAAATTCTGAATTATACAAACTCGAAACCCCATCCCCACATAATTATTATTGAATATTGGTCGCGAGTGGTAATTAACTAAAACTATAGCTATGATAACTAATTAACTAGTATATGTTTGCTTTTATTTTTCCAAATTAATTTATATTATCCATCATAAAATATGAATAACTACAAGTATTAGAGTGTATAAAAATAATGCTCCATAGAGTGTATTAGTAATGCTTATATTAGTAATACTTGTATTAGTTATGCATAAATTCTTTTTTATGCATTGTTTGATTTGGTGTATTAAAAATAGTATGCATTGTATAAAAATATCCTCCACAATTATGGCAAAAAAGATGTAAAAGTGTTTTGAGGGTTAATTGGGTCTTTAACCATTCTAATGCATGTATTAAATCACTTTGCATTACTAATACCTAAAAATCCATGGTGTTAGTAATGCACTCCTCAATATACAATAGAGTGTATAACTAATGTTTACATAGCATGAAAAAGTATACCAAACAAAAAACTACTAATATACAAAACTAATGCATGCATTATTTTTTCTAATACACTCTACCAAACGACCCCTAAATGTATTTCCCGTAAAGTTATAAGGGGTAAAAGTCTTTTAAAAAGGTACATTTATTAAGGGTGTCTTTAGTCCAAAGGAAAATATTTTTTTAAAATAAATTTTTCAATTTTCAAATGTTTGATTGGTATAAAATGTTTTGAAACATATTTTTCAACTAAACTTATTTTTCTCTAATTTAAGAAAAAATGACATCCCTACATAATTCAAAAAGTCACTTTCAACCTCATCACCGCTAAGTAGATCCCGACTCAGGACCAAACTCCCAACCTCGACTCCGACTCACTGTTTTATTTTAAAAAAACATTTAGACGGGTTTTTAAAAGTCACCACTTAATTTTTAAAGTAAAATTAAGAAAATCATTTTTTCAAAAGATTAAAACAACAATCTAATGAAAGTATTCAAAGGGGGTTCGGGGTTCTTATTAGCATTTCGGGCAGGGTTTGAAAGCACCTGAAATGTTCGCTAACTTGCGGTTATCCGACAATTAACTATTTGGCTAAAAATAATTTTACTTAGCTCGAATTGAAACATTGAACCATTTTTATAGTTGAGGTCATTTTAAAAAGGGGAAAAGGGGGGGGGGGGAATGGGACCTCACCTAAGTAGGATCTTTAGCAAAATTATCTTTTAAGTCAAGTGAAAGATGAATAATTTAGTTAAATAGTTACTTCAAAATGAGTGTCTTTTGGGGATTTGAACCTTTTGAAACCTTAAGATTAGTAGCAATTATTGACAAATAAACAAACTCAATAAAATAAAGAGAGAGACTTGGGCCCAAGTCTGGCTTTCCTGTCCGCCTTTGGCCATTACTTGGGCCTAATTTCAGTTTTGGGCTTTTGGTCCATTTAAGTCATTTGTACATGTCCTATTCTAACACAATAGAAATATTTTTTCTTTGGGCCTTAGGCCCAATTCTTCCATCTGTCCTAAGCTAGCAAATAATAATAATAAATAAGACAAAAGGGGCTTAGGCCCAAAGTAACAAAATACAAAGCTGAAATTTTGAGGCTATTTAGCCCATTTTCAATGCAATATACATCATATACGGCTAATGTATATTGTTGTATATTATGCATATCTAGCTTTTTTAATCCACTGCGAACACCTGTACATCGACTTTAGGGAACCTATTCTCCAATTTGTTGACCCAATTGACTCGATTAAGGAGAAATTTGAGCCTTTACGGCTCTCCCAAAATGCAAGAAAGAATATAGGAGTTCGTAGTGAACTTGGGCGGATTTCACATGCAAACACAAATAAAATCATATTAGCACAGGATGAGGAAAACTCTAATACGTTTCTATAAAATAAAATGAACAACATTACGGTTAGCACGACAAATCACAATAAAGTATTAAGGACTAATCTAATAACCTAAATGACTCGACCAATTACCCGTTACTGGCTACAATGAGAAAAATGGACCAAAGTTGTTTTGATTCACATTCATAAATACTACTAATTTTTTAAAATACCAAACTATACCACATGTGTCATTCAAACAAATAAATTAAGGCTAAAAGTATAAACTAGACACTGTAGGCACATATAAATTATGAACAAATTCCATTTTTTATAGCCTCTGCCAATTTTCAGTTTCATGCATACTCTCATATTGACATATATTAAGAAATGTAGACAAAAAGTAGAGCCACAGACAATTTTAACTCCACTTTATTAGAATAAAATAGTCATTCCGTATTCTCTCAAGAAGCTACAAACAACAGACATGAAGATGGACATGCTAATAAGGCAAAATAAATAAATAAGTAATAATCGAAATAAGAGCCATAAAGAACCCAAGACAAATACTATCAATTTATGAGATGCATGATAGAATAACTAGCAATACGATATTAAGAAGGCCTCGAGATAAACTAATACTCCCTTAAGCAGGTGACAACTATATCACTTCAAATCGAGAACATGGGACAAAACTTGGACTAAATACAACAAAACGTCACCGTTTGCCGGCGCCATCTTTATGCTAGCAAGAAGCTCTCTTAACTAAGATGAACAAGTGAGTCACAAAATATTTAATCATCAAATACATAAACAATCATAACCAAAACCGCCACGACTATGACACTAAAATGAGAAGGAGCTTCAAATTTCAATTAGAACAAAGATACTATTGAAGATAGAGATAACTGATCATTCATATCTCTATCTTTAATATTCCCCCTCAAGCTGGATGTATTGAAGACGTTCAAGACACCTAGCTTGGCCAACAAAAAATCATGTTGTGACCTTCATAATGCCTTTGTCAGCAGATCAGCCTGTTGGTCTTTAGTATTGATGTAGCTTGTTTTGATTAAGCCTTGCTGTATTCTTTCTCAAATAAAATGACAATCGATTTCAATGTGTTTTGTCCTTTCATGAAAAACAGGATTCGCTGCTATCTGTATAGCCGCTTTGCTATCACAATGTATAGTAGTAGGCTCATCCACTTTTAATCCCAGCTCCTTGAACAAGTTAGATACCCAAACTACTTCAGCAGTTAATGTAGCTAGACTCCTGTACTCTGCTTCAGCAGAACTCCTAGAAACTGTGCTTTGCTTCTTTGATTTCCATGCGATCAAAGACTTCCCATACTTCAACAAATAGCCTGTCACTGATCTCCTCGTATTAGGGCAGGCAGCCCAATCGGCATCACAAAAACCAGTTAACTGTGGTTGTTTCTCAGCATTCATAAGCAGCCCTAGACCTGGTGCTGTCTTGACGTACCTTACTACCCTCAAAGCAGCATTCCAGTGTGATACCTTTGGCTTCTGTAAGAACTGACTTAGACTCTGCACTGAAAAGGCTATGTCAGGCCTAGTATTTGTGAGATACAGTAACTTTCCAATAAGTCGTTGGTACTTGCTTATATCAGGAAATAAAGCATCAGAATCATCCAAAAAGAAATCAGCATTTGTAAGGTTCACATTACTTTCCAGAGGGGTTGCTGATG
>JAJOOO010012576.1:0-26297 GCA_029582685.1 Solanum piurae | reverse complement strand
CCCTTGATTATGCTTATTGCTCATGGTCATTTAATTGCTTCCGCGACCAAGGATGTGTAATGATACGCTATGAGGCTTGTTTGGGGTTCCTTCGGGTTTCCCATTCGCCGGTCACGTCTAGGCCCTAGGCTTGGGTCGTGACAATGATCCTCGACTTGGGGTTTTCACTCTTTTTCAGAATTTTTGGCCATTTTTGTGTGATTTCATCTTTGCCTCATCGTTGAGCCTTCATAGATGCAAAAAATCAATTTAACATCAGATATGGACATAAATAGGTCTTGATGAAACTATTTATTGAACTAAAAGGACTCACATGAGTCAAAATCTCAGACTAAACTTTTGAGTGTCCTCAAGTAAATCAAGAACGCTATTAGTTCAACAAGGATCTCCACAACAGTGCTAATTCTGAGTTAATATGCAAATGCTCTCACAAAGCGTATATCAAGTATGTGAAAATTCTCAATTATGCTCAAGAAGCTTCAAATGATTACTAACCACTATCAATCCAAGTTCAAGCTCCCTCATACTATGTTAAATCATGCTTCAACAAAAGCATTCAAGTTCCCTCACAACAAAAACGATTCGATGCTCTCACAAAGAACATCAATAAAGAAGTTAGGAACCACTACAAATACTCACTCTCTGAAAGAGAAATACATGCAAGTTTCATCCCATAAGTTTGCCCATATTTTCCAATCATCACACGACCCGATTTTAGGAAGATCTAAGGGTCTTTTCAGGCTTATAATAGGGCTGAGGGTAAAGGTATGATCTATTTTGGCTATGTGACTTTACCTTTTCAAAGCATTGTTGTACTCATCTTCACCTCTTATCAAGTTCTTTTCATACTGTTGATTTGGAGACTCAATCCTAAATTCTTTATTCAACTCATAGCAAACCCCTTTTATTTCATCAAGACTTTCTTTTTTCAAACCATTTTCATGATTTGGCTCTTTTTTTAATAAGTAGTGGCTCCTACTTCTTTTTTCTACGAACATCAATGTTGAGCTTCACTCTTTTTTTTCACATGGCTTTCTTTCGCCCTTCCTTCCCACACCCCCAATTTAGAGTTTTGGCCTAAGTTTTCTATATGAACAAACCATTGCTTAGAAAAGGAATTATATGTGAGAAGGTAGGGTCATATTTTGTTCAAGAGGGTTCAATGTGTCTAACAAAAAATGGTATAGGCTCATGTTGCCAAGATGGTTGCACACCCTCATAAGGTAGTACACATGGTATGAAGATTTGGGTTCCCTCTTAAAATTTGTGTATTATCTCTTGCATTCATGTCACAACCCAAGTGTACCCCCTAGATGTAACATGGCGTATAGGACCCCAAAAAACTCCATACAAGCCACTTAGCTTTCATAACATAAGAAATAGAACAAAAGGAGTAAAACTATAGTCCAAGTCCAATAGTTTTATAAAAGAAAAGGGGAAGCCTAAAATACTTTGTCTCAATAGCCATCAAGTACAATGGAATGAAATTGGGCCTAGCCCATGCATCATGTCCAAAACTGAAAATACATGAAAGAAACTAAGACAATGAAAATCCGTCCTCGAAGAATAAGGACTCACCAAAACTCGAGAACCTCAAAATTAACCACTAGCTACGAAATTGAGAAACCTGACTGTCGTACCCTACATTCGGGGATATGTAGGAAAGAGTATGTGTTAGTAAAAAACAATGTATCAAGTATGATAGCTATACATAAAACATTTAAATCATGCTAAAAGAGGATATTTTGTGACATGCAATTGACCAATCTAAAACATGATATAAAAAAGGGTTAGAAAACACAAGTCATAAATCATGGTCAATGCAAGCTAACATCATTAAAAACTTTGAACACATATGAGATACTTCTTGAAGTAACCTTAGTTCATTATTAATGTGGGAAGTATCCTTAACCGACATAGAGACCATGTGAGCTATAACATGATCCCCCGATGTCTCCTACGCCGAAAAGGGTTGTCCTACGTGCCAAAGTATGGACCATAACTTCTAGCTTAGGTGGATCCACTAGCTAATGTCTATCTAGACAATCATCCTATGGGGGCACATAGGTAAGGTATAAGGAGATTGCTTCTAGAAACCCGCCCTTTACTAACGAGAGAGCTTTCCATCTCAATATCCTCTCAGTGCTAATCATAAATCCCACAGAATAGTCATATCATACTTGTTCTTATTATCCATGGAAGGGCACATCATATTGCCAATCCAAGCTAACTCATCATCCATGGAAAGATACCATACAATAACCAATCCTAGCTAGGTTTCAATAGGATAGCTCTTAATCTTTGATTCAATTAGGTAAGAAGACCTTTCAACCTTAAAATCCTTTATTATGTGAGAAAACCATTCACATCTTGTTTTTCTGTGTATATGAGAAAATCCTTTCAATAACACATCATCATCATCATTGATACTTTACTCGCAAAGCATGCTTAAAATGTTTTCATAGATTTCATAAGAACATGCATAATTTCATAATTTACCTTGCAAGGTTCAAAATCCACTTTCAATCATCAACATTTAGAAAACATCGGTCAGATATGGATTTCATTGTAAATTCATGAAATTCTATCAATACATGCTTAATTTTATAAAACTCTTGCTTCATAATCGAAATCCCACATCATATGATCATAGCTTGAAAACATGGGGATTACATGGGTTCATGGGGGAATCATCATAAAATCATAGTATTTCATCAATTCATACATAAGAGATCACAATTCAATCATTTAAATCAATAATGAAGAGAACCCATGACAATTGAAGAAAACCCTAACTCAATTGACGATTTCTAACTTTGAAAATAGAAGAATTTGGGAACATGGAAGGAATCCATGGATGAAAACTAGCATACCTTGAAGACAATTGCTAATCTTCAATGGAGGAATTGAGCTTGACTTGAAACCCTAGGTTGAATCCTTATTCTTCAAGCTTTCTAGAGAAAGAATTATTGGAGAGTTCTTCTTTTTGGTGAATTTGAAGAGAATGAAGTGAATGAACTAATTTGGGGGGTTGAAATCACTTATATAAGGATCATGGTGAAGGGTAAAATGACATAGTATAGGAATAAAATAATTAGGAAAAGACCCAACTGCCCCTAATAATAATTGCCAGCCCACCACCGATGGCCACTGATGACAGGCCGTGGTCAAGACGATGGGCCGTCCTGCACGACCGTCGTTCATGGTCAGAAGCTGAATTTTGGGCCTTTGAACCACGGGCCTCCGACCACAGATTGTGGTCTGACCAACGGTCCATTAGTCAAGCCGTGGTTTTAGAGTTCCTGGAGGATCTTGGGTGCCCAGTAATAATGCTCAATTACACCTCATCCAATACTAGGTGTAGGCGATCATAATCTAGTATAAATCAAACAAGTAAGTTGGAATTGAACCCACATGGAGTTGTATAAGTTCAAATTCAAATATGAAGTTGCAAATTTGATTCAATCGATTGTAGGAATACAAATTATCGAAGACACTTAAACAAAATTGAAAGGGTGACACAAATGTCATATGGGGGAAATGGTTGTTAATTAGCAACTAAAATAATCATGAGCAACAATGGAGCAATCAACTAATTAAGAGATACTTGCGGGTAAGACCGATTTCTTGTCAATTTTGGTAAATGGGTGATCGATGACTACTAAGGGTTTCTAAATCTTAGTGGGTAGGTTGGACCACAGCTGTAATAGTTTTCTCTAGAACAGCTATTACGGTTCAGGTGAGTTCTCTCGAAGCTCAACAAGATTAACACGATAAACAGCCCAATATGTCATTTTATCTACTCTCTCGAGCTAGATGGGTAGAATTGAGTTTAAAATTCACTCTCTCGAGCGGAATCCACAACAACCCAATTATTACAAATAGTAATTTATAGCCATGGCTTTACACCTCTCTCTCAAGCAAGCATAAAACACTAAGTGCAATTAAAATAAACATTCCAATTTATCAATTTAGCAACAACTATAGATCAAACCCACTTCAAAATAGTAATAAACTAAATAATCACTAACACCCATCAACTAAATTAGACAATTAATAATATGGTCATACCCCAAAGAATGGGCGTTTTAGCTAGTCATCGTAAAAAGTAAGAATTCAATACGACATTCTCCATGGCTGGGTATTGATTTCCAAACCTTTAAAATGATTCAAGGTAGCTTCAATTACAAAACCTAATTAAAAATCTACTTGAAAAATGCTTCAAAATTAAACTAGAATAGTGCTTTCGTTCTAAGATTGAGTTTTCAAAATGTTTGGATTCCTTCTCTCATTTCAAAAAATCAATTTATATCCTTTCAAAATTTGGCCTTTGGGGTAATTTGGTGAGGTAAGTCGTGCTTTGCCTACTGGTCGGCGAATCTCCAATCGCTCATGTCCATCGCCTTCTTGTCTTGAGTTTTCATCCTCTACGCACTATGACTTTAGGCGGTCTATATCGGATCACTGATGGATTCTGCGATGCGCTACTTGCCACTTTGGATCGTCGTATTGCTTGCATCATTATTGATTGTTGTAAGAATCGGCGGACTAACTCCTCTTCGCAAATCCAATCGGCGAGTTGCAAATAGGGATTTTCCTTCGCCCAATTTCTCTCATCTCAGGAGTGGCATATTGTAACTTTCGGCAAGTGAGGAGACCACTCGGTGGATCGCCGAGTGAGGTTGGCGATCTTCATCTTTTTTGTTCGTTTCT
Source organism: Solanum piurae (assembly GCA_029582685.1). Classification (NCBI taxonomy): domain Eukaryota; kingdom Viridiplantae; phylum Streptophyta; class Magnoliopsida; order Solanales; family Solanaceae; genus Solanum; species Solanum piurae. Next base: position 21,584 of record JAJOOO010012576.1, on the reverse strand, counting down.
TTGCCCAGTAATATCCTTGCCTTGCTCCTTAGACTTCATAGCTGCAAATCAATACTTTAACATTAGTTTAGAGTATAAATTAGGCATGTGAGGACACTTAAAATATCAAAACAATGCCCTAAATGAGTCAAAATCTCGGACTCATCAACACCACCAACTTAAATTTTTGCTTGTCCTCAAGTAAAACTCAAGATTAATCAGTTCAACAAGGATGTCTACCTACTGTGCTGCTTAAAACTCAATATAAATGTACACAAAAGGGTCAAACTACACGTACAATGTTCAATTGTGCACTCAAAGTTTCAAATTATGACTCACCATTATCAAATGTACTCAAGCTCACAATGCTTGCTTCAAATGCAAGTTCAAGCTCAACAAAGGTATTCAAATGCCCTCACAACAATGATGATTCTACATTCACACAAAATATCTCAACACTTTAAGGTCCCATAATCACCTACAACTCTCACACTCACAAAGATGAACACATGAATGACTACACCCATAGGCTTGCCCTTATTTTCCTATCAATATTCGTTTCAGCTCACTCAAGATCACAAAGGTCTTTTTGAGGCTTGTAATGGAGGTGGGTGTAAATGTATGGTCATTTTGTCTTAGTGGCTTCTGCCTTCATGAAGTATGGTATGAAAAAGCACTTTTCCTCCTTCTCTTTCACATTCAAACATGCTCATAATCAACTCCATTATTCATCTCAACATGACTCACCAGATACCCCACTTCTTTTGCCATTTTCACACACTTTATTTCACATCTTTTTATCTTTTTCAATCTTTTTCATTTTCACCTTTTTCTTTTCTTCTTTTTTTTGGGGGAATTTTTCACACTTCTTGACTTTCCTTCTTTTTCACCACACCCGCCAACTTTGGCCTAAGTTGGCTATTCAAATGAACCAATATTCCGATCGTGGTACCTAATTTACTTCCCAGTTTTGGAAGTCCTTCAAAAAGGGTCTTGGCACTAAAGTTAAGCTTAGCACAACTTTTTACCCCCAAACCGATAGGGAAGCGGTACGAACAATTCAAACGTTGGAAGATATGTTGAGGGCTTGCGTGATGGATTTTAAGGGAAATTGGAATGACCATTTTCCCTTGATAGAATTTGCCTACAATAATAGATACCATTCGAGTATCGGTATGACCCCGTTTGAGGATCTTTATGGTAGGAGGTGTAGATCTCCCATAGGATAGTTTGAAGTGGGTAAGTTTGCTTTCGTAGGACCCAAGTTAGTTCATGAGGCTATTGAGAAGGTTTGACTAATTAGAGTGAGGTTGAGAATGGCCCAAAGTCGACAAAAGTCTTATGCCGGTGTTAGAATGAGAGACCTTGAATTTGATGTGCATGATTGTGTTTACTTGAAAATATCACCCATGAAGGGTGTAATAAGGTTTTGTAAGAAAGGAAAACTTAATCCCCGTTTTGTAGGCCCATATCAAATTTTGAGACGTGTTGGTAAGGTTGCATATTGATGTTTGCGTAATCAAGACACAACTTCCAATGCAAGTATCTGCGATCGTACAATAGTAAAGTAACCCAACCAAGGGTTGGGGTTGAGTCAAAGGGGAGTGGGCTTGAGAATTAATAGAAAAATAAAATTTAGTTCTAATTAGTCAAAGCTAGAAATATTTGCGAATATAAACATGTTAAATCCAAAGGGTGACGCAAGCGTCAATTATCAATGGGGGTTTGTCACAAGTAAACAAAAACAGCAAAAATGCAAAGAGTACTAATCAAGGAGATGAGGTTCTTGGGATATGATAGGAATACAGGATATACTAAACTATTGGGTACATGCTTTTGATAATAAATCTATTGAATATTTGTGACTAGGCTAGACTATAGTGGGAGTAAATTCTCTCTCGAGCAACTTACCCCGAATCAAATAGGTTCCTCTCAGACACCCACTTGCCGCATGAAGAACAACCTCCACCTTAGTCCACTCTCTCCCTCGAGCTGGGTGTGTGGGAGAAGGACTAGGGTTCACTCTCTCGAGCTGAACCTCATGTCGACCCAATCCCACCGGCCATCAATTTAGTAGTTTTATTTTTAAAACCTCTCTCTCGAGCAAGCCGAAAACACAAAGGTGAAATCGTATTTGCAACTACAATTTCATTAAGTTCCACCACAACTACTAAACGAAATCACATCTAAACAACAAATAAATCATCAACAAGCAAGACCCAACATATAATGTAACCCATATTCACAAAATCACACCCCAAGAATTGAGGTTTTAGCAAGACATGTAAAAGAGATAGAAATTTATACTAATATGAGTTTGCATCCGGTAACGTCAGAACCAGAGCAGAAGTGAGTCTATCTTTCAACTGTTGGAAACTTTTCTAACAAGCATCAGACCATATAAACTTGGCCTTCTTTTGAGTCAAAGAAGAAGAAATGGAGGAAAACCTCTCAACAAACCTTCTATAATAACCGACCAAACCCAAGAAACTTCTAATGTCTGTTGGTGATAGAGGTCTAGGCCAACTGTTGACTGCATCCGTCTTTTTCAGATCTGCCTCAATACCTTTACTTGAAACGATATGGCCTATGAAAGCCACAAACCTTAACCAAAATTCACATTTACTAAACTTCGCATAATGTTGTTGGTCCTTAAGGATTTGCAATACAATCCTCAAATGATCTATGTGCTCGTCCTCACTTCTTGAGTAGATCAAAATATCATCAATGAATACAATAACGAACATATCAAGACAGTGTCTAAACACCCTATTCATCAAATCCATAAACGCCGCTGGGGCATCACTCAACCCAAACGACATTAACAAAAATTCATAATGACCGTATCGGGTTCTAAAACCCATTTTTGGAATATCTTCCTCTTTCACCCTCAACGGGTGATAACTCAACCGGAGATCAATTTTAAAGAAATAACTTACCCCTTGAAGTTGATAAAATAAGTCATCTATTCTTGGAAGAGGATACTTGTTCTTTATGGTCACTTTATTCAATTGGCGGTAAGAAATACACATACGGAGTGAACCATTTTTCTTCTTAACAAACAACACTGAAGCACCCCATGGAGAGATGCTCGGTCGGATGAAACCTTTATCCAATAGATCCTTCAATTGTTCTTTCAACTCCTTAAGTTCCTTCGGGGCCATTCTATAAGGAGGAATAGAGATAGGTTGGTTATCGGGGTGAAGGTCAATCCCAAAGTCTAATTCCCTTTCGAGAGGAACACTAGGTAAATCATCGGGAAAAACATCCGGAAGCTCTTTTACCACCGAAACCGACTCAAGAGTAGGAGTTTCAGACTCCACATCCCTCACCCTCACAATATAGTAGACACAACCCTTAGAAATCTTTTTCCTTGATTTTAGGTAAGAAACAAATTGACCTCTAGGCATAGAGTTTCCCCTCTTCCACTCTAAGATAGGCTCATTTGGGAATTGAAATTTGACTACCCGAGTTGTACAATCAAGAGAGGCATAACATGAATGCAACCAATCCCTCTCAAGTATGATATCAAAATCTATCATATCAAGTTCCACCAAATCTACTGGAGGGAATTTATGGGATAAGTAAATGGGACATTTCCTATAGACTCTTTTAGCCACCACAGAATCACCAAGGAGGGTAGAAACAACAAAAGGTTCTAACAACACTTCAGGGAGCACATCAAACCTCATAGCTATATAAGGGGTCTCAAAGGACAAAGTCGCACCCGGATCAAGTAAAGCATACACATCTATATGGAAACTTTTAACATGTCCATCACCACATCCGGGGACCTCTCTTGATCGCCTCTAGTTTGGAGAGCATATAAACGGTTTTCCTTAGGAGCATTTCCACTTGAGCCACTTGGACCGGATGAAGGGTAGGGTTAAGCCCTACGACGAGTGTCTCCATCATTTTTAGAAAGCGAAGGGCAATCCCTTATCTTATGATCCATTTTACCACACCCAAAACAAGCATTAGAGCCCGTTAGACACTTCCCTTCATGAGTTCTCCCACATTTAGCACAAATAGGCATTGGAGGCCTATTACCATCTCCTTGTGGTTTTGGGTTAGACACCCTCTCATTTCTTGGCCTCGGAGGAGCACTTGTAGAACCTTGCTCGAAGAACTTTTGATGGAACCTTGAACGACCTCATCCACCGGACCTAGCATGATAATAGTTGTCATCATCCACTCTAGCCCTTTTTATCTCTCTAGATCTTTCCTTGAGCTCTTCTTCCTCAATTTGTTGGGCATGCTGATAAGGCAAAAAATGTCCATGTCATGAACAAGCATAGCGGTGCGGCACTCTTTGACAACCAAGTCCGACACTCCTGACACAAACTTACTCATCTTGGCCCCAGTGGTGGAGCCACCTTATTAAGAGGGGGGTCATCCGACCCCCCTTCGGCGGAAAATTATATATTTTATACATGGTTAAAATAATTTTTTAGGTATATATAGTAGATGTCGAACCCCCTTCGGCTACTTCGTGTGTCCATTTTTTTAGATTTTGAACCCCCTTATTGAAAATTCTGGCTCCGCCACTGCTTGGCCCTACGATCCGCCACAATGGAAGAAGAATAACCTCTTTGTTAGCTTGTGTCATCACGGCTTGAGCCAACACTTGGAATGTCGACCTAAACTCTGCATTAGTCACATTCTCATTCAACGGTCAATCAGAGCTTGATGAGGAGCTTGAGGAGGAACCTCTTGCTCAACATTACTTCATTCATTTAAACATATCTAGATGTGGTATTCCTAACAAAGTCCCCACCCCACCAAAAACAACCAACATTGTCCTAAATGTAAAAATTAACGAGCACGAAATAAAAATAGAGAAACAATAGCACTAAATGACAAGAATAGGGTTAGGAGGAATTTTCATTACTGGCCAGTCGGCGAAGTCATGGGGATAAGCCGAACCCTTCGACTTACCGCCTAATTGCATGCAATCCACCAAAATATCCAGAACGTTACCACTCTTGTTGGGACCGAAAGGCTATCGAGATCGAGTACTCCGAATAGCATCGGCGCATCACTGAGTGGTCTAGATACTTCACCAAATATTCAAGAATCTCTAGTCTACCTTCGATGCCTAGAAGGCGAGCGAAGTCGGGATCGCGGACTTCGCTCGGTGGCCCGCCAAAATGGTCATGTCATTGGAGAATCACCTATGCCTGCACATTTAGTACACATTATTCAAAACAACTAACGCTTGGGCTGCCTCCCAAGAAGCGCCTTATTAAACGTCATGGCACGACATGGAAATGCTTTAAAGCATCTTCCAAATACACCACTTCGATTACCGAAATCTCATGATACTCTCCAAAATATAGTTTTAGGCGCTGCCCATTCACCATGAAAGTTGAGCCCTCTTTTCCTTCAATTTCAATTGCCTAGTTGTGAACACTCGGGTTACCTTAAATGGACCTAACCACTTTGACTTAAGTTTATCGGGAAAAAGTCTCAACCGAGAATTGAAGATCAACACAAAGTCACTGACTTGGAATTCATGCTGAAGGATTTTGGCATCGTGTCAACTCTTCATCTTTTCCTTATACAGGGCTGAACTTTGATATGATCTCAACCAGAATTCCTCAAATTCGTGGAGTTGGTTTACTCTCCCTTTTGCAGCCTTTTCCCAATTCAGGTTTAGCATCTTCAACTCCCATAAAGCTTTGTGGTCAAGCTAAATTGATAGATGACAAGATTTTCGGAACACTAGTTGGTATGGTGACATACCAATTGGTGTTTTCAACGCAGTACGATGTGCCCACAGAGCATCATCCAATTTGCGAGACCAATCCGTCCGATTTACGTTCACCATTTTTGTTAAACTACTTTTAATTTTTTGGTTTGAAACTTCCACTTGATCGCTTGTTTACGGATGGTGTGGCGTTGCAACTTTGTGTTTTACCCCATATTTGCTTAACAACGAGGAGAGCATACAGTTGCAAAACTGAGATCCTCCATCACTGATGATAGCTCTTGGGGTGCCGAATCGTGCACAAATATACCGCTTCAAGAATTTCACCACACTTTTGCCCTCATTGTTGGGCAAGGCTACTGCTTCGACCCATTTGTACACGTAATCAACTGCCACCAAAATATACTTCTGAATGAAAGAGCTCACAAACGGCCCTATGAAATCTATACCCCAAACATCAAACTGTCACAACCCAGAGGTACACCCTAGATGTGACAAGGTGTACAAGATCGCGAAAGTCCAAACGCAAGCCAATTAGCATATCATAACATAACATAAAACAATAGAAATGATGCAGAAATTTTCAAACTTTTCTTTACAATCGAAGTCTTTATAAAAGCAAGCGGAAGTCTACAAAACTTTGTCTCAAACCATCTAAAATCAACTTTGAATAAAACTTTGGGATGCATCCCATACACGTGTCTAATATATAAAAGAAATACATAAAAGAAAGGTGATCACATCCTCGATGCTATGAGGACTCACCAAGTCTTCAACTCCTTTTCTTTACTAGAAACCTAGCCTCAAGAATGGCACTCAAGATCGCTGGACCTTACATTTGATAAGAATGTAGGCAATAGTATGCGTTAGTACAAAATGTGCTACATTGTTAGCTAGCATAACTTCATAAGAACATAACATAAGGGTTAGCCAACATAAGACATAATCCATAAGCATAGGAAAAAATACCATATTCATAAGCATAATCTCCAACATAGTCATAACATGAGCTTATGTGAACATAAGGCATAGTCCAATAGCATAGGAGATACCACATATTCATAACATGGTAACTAATTACACCTTCATATCATAAGAGAACCATTTCATAAGTAACCTTAAATCATACTTGTGCAATGTATTAATAAGACCCAATAATCCTATTCACACTCAGTATTACTTTTAGGTCATCATAATCATACTTACCATCCTTTGATCTCATCCTTAGCTTACGTCATATAGACAAGGGAACTATCACCTTTAGTCAACATATCAAGGAAAGCAATTATAGTAACAATCCAAGATAATCATACAACATATAAGAGAACACTTCATAATTAGCTTTAAGTCATACTTGTGCAATGCATGGATAAGACCCCATAATCCTACCCACACTAAGTACCACTTTAGGCTATCATACTAACTCATTAGTTGGGGCCTAGTCCATCTTTACTATTTTTCTCTATTAGTTTAAGGCACTTCTCTTCTTAGTACAAGGCAAGTTATCACACATTAATGATCACAAGTTATCAATTCAAGGCTACCAAGGAATAGATCCCTACTAGGCTAGACCAAGCTAATTATCTAGCTAGCACAAATACATTATTCTAAGTCAAGCTACCATTCAGAGTATACTATCATGCAAGTTCAAGATATACAAGGAAGGGTACAAGTGCTCCATCCTAGCTACCATGCAATGGGCTTGACCCAACTAAGTCATGCTACCATACAAACATTCTATGATGCTAGTGCAAGCTACCCTTAGGAGAGTATAATTCCTCAATCCAAAGCTACCATGAAATTGTATTGGCCTAACCAAGTCATGCTACCATGAAGGCATTCTATTATTCTAGTTCAAGCTACCCTTAGGAGAGTATGATTCCTCAATCCTAGGCTACCATGAAATGGTCTTGTCTTACCAAGTCAAGCTATACATGAAGGGATCTTATATCACAACTTCAAGTTATTCTAGTCTAACATTCTTTGATTCATTTAAGTTGAGTAAACCTTTCAACCTAGAATTATTATATGTGTGAAAACCTTTCACATCATGTTCATTATGTGTTCATGAGAATAACGTTTCAATCAACACATATATATATTGTAACTGTAGACACTTCATCCTCAAGTGTTCATAAAGCATTTTCATAGGTTCTATAAGAACATGCATAATCTCATACTTTCATAATATAGGTCATGTGGGTAAAGTCCTTCCACAACAACTCTATCTAGTAGTCTACAATGATCATACAAGAATCACTCTTTAAGAATTAACATACATAAATCATATTAGCCTTACTCTCAAAACCCTAATGATCAATATTCATCACAAGCTTTACTCTCAAAGCCCTAGTGATCAACATTCATGACTACAAGCCTTACTCTCAAATTTTTACTTCTTACAATCATCATACTCATCTAGATCAAAAGATATTCTAGTCACATGCTTCATTCTTAAGCAATTCTAGTCATATATCATCATAAAGGCTCAATCTAAATCATTACTAGTCATGATGTATCACATGTACTAAATTCTAATTCAATCCATGTTCACATGCTTCTATTCTTGAACAATTACTATACATATCACCAGTTCTAGAAGATCATCTATCAATCCTCAATTTCCCTTCACAAGGCATAAACCCACATTACTTCAATTTCATCAATTAGACTACGGTTAGCCATAGAAAACATGTAATTTTATCTTAATATCATGATTCACTACTAATTCAGTTATAAACAATCAATATTCACTCAATTGGATCAACATCCATCATAACCCACAACATTGAAGAAACCCTAACTTGAATTGGGGAAGTTCTTCATCAAATTGAGGAATTATAGGGGACTCCATGAATGGAAGGGATGAATAAGCTAACGAACCTTGATTATAAAGACTTACAAAGGTTGCAACAATGGAGTCTTGTTGTTGACCTATCTTCAAGATCTATCTTCTTCTTCAAGTCTTAGAGAGAGAAATATTTGAGAGGAGAGCTTTTGGGGATTTGATTTGGGTCTAGGGAATTAATGACTTAATTTGAGTGGTTAAAGGGTTAAAATAGCTTATATAGATGTATAAAGTCTATAAAATATGACCCCACTTAATACTAACTTAATTAAGAATTTCCCATTTTGCCCTTAATTAGGTAGCATGGTGCCAGGCAACACGATCGGGCTCACGAGCCATGGTCAAGAATGTAGACACGTAATTTTTGAGCGAACTTAAGGTATTACACCATTTTTAGTACATAAATATTGCTTTTACATATAAATTAAATATTATATTTTTTTAAATTTAATTTTAGTAAGTTTAGTTTAAAAGATTTGAAAATAACAAAAAAGATATGTTTTATTTTTATTTTAGTTTAATAAATAAGCTAGTATTTCTTATTTATAATTTATTATTAGCTACTTAATTTTTGTTTGTTTAAAATATATTATATTATATTATAAAAAAAATTAAAAAAATAAACACACCAACCTACCACTTACTCTCACCCACAACCCCATATCACCCACACTACCCCACAACTCCCTCACATCTCCCCCCAACTTCCAACATTACCACACACACCAACATATAAACGGACAGCAAAAAAAAAGAACACATTCATCCTCTAAAAACATACAGACGCACAAACAAAAAAAAAAAAAATCAGCTACCAAAGCCACACTACAAAACACAGAAAAAATATTATTTTTTTAAAAAAACACATACGCACAGAGACGAAAAAAAAGAGGAAACCTTTCATTCTTTTTTCTTAAACAACAACAAAATAAACACGACACAATAATAGTTGAGTTCGAGGTTTTGTTCGTAATTTCAAGTTCGTGGATCTTAAAGTTAGCCTTGCTAAACTTTGGAAATATGTAGATTTATACTTTACTCTCCATTGTTTAGTAAAAAAAACAATTTGAAGGTGCGTTCTTGTCATAGCTTATTTAGTTTATTTTATTTTATTTGAAAAAAGTTTATGTAAGTTAGATTTTATTTTTTTAACCATGAAAAGACATGTATGCCATGAATTTCTCAATTTTTCTTGAACAATGTTCTCTATTTATATATATTTTTTACGTTAGCTTCATGTTATTTTTTTTTGTAATTTAAGAAGATGTAAGCAGGTCATGTTATTTTTTTTTGTAATTTAAGAAGATGGAAGCATATTTTGTTTGCGATAATTAGATGATAATCCATGTAGTTAATCAATTGCACATTATTTAATTGCTTGAATATTTAATTACTAATCGAAGTGTTTAGAAGATAAAATGTTAGGTTTGTGAAAATTAATTAAGCCATCTTGTAGCCTTTTAAATAGGATTAAAAATTTTAGTGATCGAATTTCATAAAACGAGCGAAAGGATATATAAGTTTTAGGAATTCATTATCCAAAGAAGTAATATAAAATAGTAATAACAATAAAAAGGGTTAAGGAAAAGGGGAGGGGAAAGACGAGAGAAGCAGAAGAAGAAAAGACGAAATTAAAAAAAAATAGAGAGAAACAACGTGAAAAAATAATGTATGAAAAAAAGGTGAAAAAAAATAATAATAAAGAAAAAGAAATTAACCAAATATAAAAACGAAATATTTAAAATAAAAAAAGAAGAGGAGGCAGAAGTTTTAAGTATATGAAAATAATAATAATAAAATAAAAGATAGAAGTTGGAAAAACAGAAGAAGAAGGAAAACGTAATAATAAAAAAATATAAAAAAATAAGTAAAGTTAAAACAAAAGGAAAAAAAAATGTGAAAATTAATTATAAGAAAAATTAAGAAGAGAGAGAATCAAAAAATACAATATATAAAAAATAATTAAAAGTGCAGCATGAAATAAAAAAAATTAATAAAATTTTCTTTCTAAAAACTATAATCATGAATCCCATAAAAATTTATTTCATATTTTAAATCTAACTGGAAAAAAAAACCAATCCTAAATTTACTCAAACTAAAAAAAAAATCTCAATCCTACACAAATTTTAATTCCTAGAAGTTAGATACATATATATGCTCTACCCACAATAACACAATAAAAAATATAAATACATGAAAAAGGGAAAAGGAAAAAAACTACAGACGCTTTAAGATTTGTTAATATTCATTTCTTAACTTTACTTTATTTTGTTTGAATAAATTTATGGGGATATACATATTTTTAATTAATGGACATATATTAATAAAATAATATAGTTTTAAATATGTTAAAATAAATCAAAGAATGAGAGTAAATAATTTTTTTATATATAAAGTCAATAATATAATATCCAAAAATTAAGTCAAGTCATAAACGTTAATAAAGCGACCGTGCTAGAATAACGGGACTCGAGGGATGCCTAATACCCTCCCCTCGGTCAACATAATTCCTTATCCGATCTCTGTTTTCGCAGACCAAAAAAAACAAAGAGTCAAATTTCCTTTTGACTAGGGATTTAAATAAGGTGACTTGGAACACCGAAACTCAATTCCAAGTGGCGACTCTGAATAATCAAAATAATCTTTTTTCAAAATGTCACTTTAATTAGTAAAACTCTTTCTTTCAAAACATCATAATTTTGAGAAAAAATAGGGGTGTGACAGATGGATACTCCGCTGGGGATAACTAAAATTCGAGCTTGTAATATTGACTTATGTATGCCTATTTACTTATGTTTTTGGATATTGTATTTGTTTGCTTAATGTGCTAATTGTTTATTTATTGACTGATTTGATATTATTTGAGTGACATGTAAACTGTTTTCTCTCGCGCACCCCTCTGAGTCTTCAATAATACCATTATGGAAATTGCGACTGCGCACCCCACTTCTGTCAAGATAGCCAGTGGATCTTCGGTCCATGGTGAAGGATTTTTAATCACACATATTTAGGATAGGGAGCACCCATACACAAAGCTGGAAAGCGCTGCTATCGATACATTGCTACTCCCTAACTCGAATTGTCCACTCGTTTTACATCCAGTCTAGATACCTTTCTCCATCAAGTTTAACCTTACTAGAACTGAAACCAGGTATGGTTGTCCCTAGTAGGTTTTACTTATCTGAATCAATTTAATGAGACTTGACATTGGGATGTAATTTATCTAGACAGATACTCCAATTTTATTTGACTACCTAAATTATTTTATATGCTATTTGAAAATGTATTTATTTGAAAACTCTTTGTATATAATTCAAATATGTGGTGATCAATGAAATGAAATAATTTTATTTTTTTTAGAATTTTTACATTAAAAAGAAAGACAAAGAAAAATAAATTACAAAAAAAAAATCTTGTTTAAGATTTTTTTTTTTTCATTTTCCTATAAAAAAAGTTTTTTTATTTCTAAACAATAATCACAACAATAAAACAAAAGTTTTTTTTTTTGTTTGTATAGATCAGAAAAAGAAGCTTCAAAAGTTTTTATACCACTTTAAATGAAGAATATAGTTGCATTTGTCAACATATTTCTAATCTTTCCAAAATAAATTTACAAAAAATAGAGTTTAATTGTCCAATCTGAATGAACTACGCACACATGATTCTCAAACTCTATGAGATACGTAGGCAACCCACCTCGGTTCGGTGATCCTTATTAAAAAAAAAAAAATTTAAAAAAGAGAAAGATTTCTTATTAAAAATAATGTTGTGTTTATAATCTTTCGGAACCACGTTTGACCTGATTCTTGCTTTGACAAGATACGTAGGCAGCCTTATTTTAAGGTTCGGTCCAACCAAGAAAAGAAATCTAAAAAGTCCTCATCACAAAACTGGGGCAAAAAAAATGGAATTTTTTTTATCCAGATTTTTTTTTTGACTTGGTTGGTACCAACATGTATAGAAATGTGCATAAAGAAAAGAAAGAAAGTGTTAAACTATTTGGCAAGACAGACCAACTTTATTGTGACTTATAGACTTCTTTTGGTATCTCTTGATACATATATGTATTACTTGAGAAATTATCTTGCTTAAAGTTAAGGGTAAAATAAATTCGACCTCATTGTTTCATGCTTCTTTTGGTATCTCTTGATACATATATGTATTACTTGAGAAATTATCTTGTTTAAAGTTAAGGGTAAAATAAATTCGACCTCATTGTTTCATGTGCATTGTGTGGCGAGCTTTAGATATAAAATTTAATGGCATGACTTTGTTGATCTAGAACTTGGCCCGAATGTTGGTTGAGACGAAATTTTGAGCCACATTTAACTTGGGAAAGGATTATAGGCTTTCTTTGATTTGATTGTGCCTTTAAAGTTTATCAAATGACATGTTATCCATAGAACTCCCATTTTGAGCATAACCCTTTTTATTTGAATAATCACATCTTAGCATATATCCTTTTGAGTACATAAATGTACTATTCCTTGGTCCTGCCTCCTTGAGCGTACTATCAATTATCCACATAGTGTCAAGATCTAAGTTGGGTAACAATGTGAAAAGGTCAAATATGTGAAAGTCCAAAAAATGACAAAACAAAAAAAGATAATAAGAAAAATGAAAAAAAATCTCCATGAAAGGAAGAGAAAATGAGAAAAAATAAGAGGCAAATAAATGAGGAGCTTTAAAAAATAAATAAAGGTCAAATGCAAAAATGAAAATATTTGAGAGCATAGTGCAATTTTTAAGGAGGAAATAATCACTTTATCCCAAATGAATATCCTATCTTTCCCTAAGCCTACATTACAAGCCAATGACAAGTCCTATTTGATATCATTTTTTATGTTCTCACATTAGTGGATACTTACATAAAGGCCAAGCATATGGTATCTCAATCTCATGCATTGAATATCTTTCCGAGTGTGAGTAGCTTCTAAAACGTCCTAAGATCAGAACACTTCTATTGTATGAAGTAGGACTTCATTTATTGCGCGGACACTTGAAATATGAGGATATGAATAATTTTAATCCCTTAATTTATGCAAAATGAACTGGCCGAATACTTAAATATGTTTGAAACTATATGGATTACTTAGAGTTGACCTCATATTTGTTTGAAAGTAGTTTAATGTGATTCATATGCATAATACTAATTGTTGGTACCAACTAAAGTCAAAACATTGTCAACCATGAACAAATTCGTTTCTCAAAATGTTGTGGTGATTCCAAATGGTGATTATGTTTAGTAGCATATTCTTGAGTAATGAGATTTAGATTAGCAGGACCCTCCTCATAATGGGATGTAGATTAGCAGGATCCCCTGGATAATGGGACTAGCAGGACCCTCCTAGATAATGGGATTAACAGAACCCTCCTGGATAATGGGACTAACAGGACCCTCCTGGATAATGGGACTAGCAGGACCTTCCTGGATAATGGGACTAGCAGGACCCTCCTGGATAATGGTACTAGCAGGACCCTCCTGGATAATGGGACTAGCAGGACCCTCCTGGATAATGGGATTAGCAGGACCCTCCTGGATAATGGGACTAGTAGGACCCTCCTACATAATGAGATTTAGTTTAGCAGGACCCTCCTACATAATGAGATTTAATTTAGCAGGACCCTCCTCATAATGGGATTAGCAGGACCCTCCTCATAATGGGATTAGCAGGACCCTCCTACATAATGAGACTTAGATTAGCAGGACCCTTCTACATAATGAGATTTAGTTATTTTCTCCTAGGATAAACACTTCCTAGTCTGAGACCGTTATTTTTCATTTTTATCCTAGGATAAACACTTCCTAGTCTGAGACCGTTGTTTTTTATTTTCTCCTTAGATAAACACTTCCTAGTTTGAGACTTTATTTATATTTTCTCCTAGGATAAACACTTCCTAGTCTGAGATCGTTATTTTTTATTTTCTCCTAGGATAAACACTTCCTAGTCTGAGATCATTATTTTCATTTTCTCCTAGGATAAACGCTTCCTAGTCTGAAATTGTTATTTTATTTTTCTCTAGGATAAACACTTCCTAGTCTGAGACTTTTATGTTTCATTTTTCTCCTAGGATAAACACTTCCTAATCTGAGTTTATTTTTTATTTTTATTTTTAAATTCACATTTGCTAATAACTCACAAAAATTTTCGAGTGAAAACTAGGGCAAATTTTTTGTTTATTTCTTTTGTTTGTGATGGTTTTCAGGTTTATTCAAGCGAAACATGAATTTGAAATTCAAGCACAAGGTTTCAACTCTTTTCCGAATGATCAATCCCCATGATAGCTAGAATCATCTTCTTAATTGCATGTAGCAACCTAACCTCCTGACACCTGCTTCTATTAAGCTACTGATCAACAAAACAAGCAGGCATTCAAGAACATTTTCAAATGTCATTTTGAAGAGTGCCAAAAGCTCACTCTAAGTGGCAAGTTAAGCCTCGAATTCAATTCAAGATCAAGATACTCACCGAAAAATTCAAGGTGATATCTGAAAATCAAGACTCAAGAGAAACTGCATAGATAGGAGCTTGTACTTTTGTTTTCCTTTTGACTATTAGCTTTCATTTTTTTGTGCAAGGATAGGAGTAGCGACCTGGACCTTGATGGAACCTCTCTTAACTTCCAACTCATCACCTCATCTCCTTGAACTACACGGGACCTGATTCCCTTATAACCCGGGATATGTAGGATGTCCAAAACCAAGACTCGATCGCATAAATTTTGTCTTTCAAATAAGAGTCCGGTCAAAACTTGTCACTTTGTCTACTTCTTTGTTTGAAAATCCTTCGTGTTTTCAGTCAAAGAGGGGCAAACTGTGGACACGTAATTTTTGACCGAATTTAAAGTATTACACCATTTTTAGTACATAAATATTGCTTTTACATATAAATTAAATATTATATTTTTTTAAATTTTATTTTAGTAAGTTTAGTTTAAAAGATTTGAAAATAAAAAAAAGATATGTTTTATTTTTATTTTAGTTTAATAAATAAGCTAGTATTTCTTATTTATAATTTATTATTAGCTACTCAATTTTTGTTAGTTTAAAATATATTATATTATATTATAAAATATAAAATAAAAACTAAACACACCAACCTACCACTTACTCTCACCCACAACCCCATATCACCCACACTACCCCACAACTACCTCACATCTCCCCCCCCCCCCCTCCCCCACTTCCAACATTACCACCCACACCAACATATATATGGACAGAAAAAAAAAAAAAAACACATTCATCCTCTAAAAACATACAGACGCACAAACAAAGAAAAAGAAAGAAAAATCAGCTACCAAAGCCACACTACAAAACACACAAGAATTTTTAAAACACATGCGCACAGAGACGGAAAAAAAAGGAAACTTTTCATTGTTTTTTCTTAAACAACAACAAAAAAAAAACACAACACAATAATAGTTAAGTTCGAGGTTTTGTTCGTAGTTTCAAGTTCGTGGATCTTAAAGTTAGCCTTGCTAAACTTTGGAAATATGTAGATTTATACTTTACTGTCCATTGTTTAGTAAAAAAATAATAATTCGAACGTGAGTTCTTGTCATAGCCTATTTATTTTATTTTATTTGAAAAGAGTTTATTTAAGTTAGATTTTATTTTTTTAACCATGAAAAGACATGTATGCCATGAATTTCTCAATTTTTCTTGAACAATGTTCTCTGTTTATATATATTTTTTACGTTAGCTTCATTTTTTTTTTTGTAATTTAAGAAGATATAAGCATGTTTTGTTTACGATAACTAGATGATAATCCATGTAGTTAATCAATTGCACATTATTTAAATGCTTGAATATTTAATTACTAATTGAAGTGTTTAGGAGATAAAATATTAGGTTTGTGAAAATTAATTAAGCCATCTTGTAGCCTTTTAGATAGGATTAAAAGTTTTAGTGATCGAATTTCATAAAAAGAGCGAAAGGATATATAAGTTTTAGGAATTCATTATCCAAAGAAGAAATATAAAAATAGTAATAACAATAAAAAGGGATAAGGAAAAGGGGAGGGGAAAGACGAGAGAAGCAGAAGAAGAAAAGAAGAAATTAAAAAAAATAGAGAGAAACAACGTGAAAAAATAATAATAATAAAGAAAAAGAAATTAACCGAAAAACAAAAACGAAATAAAAAAAAAAAAAGAACAAGAGGAGGCACAAGTTTTAAGTATATGAAAATAATAATAAAATAAAAGATAGAAATTGGAAAAGAAGAAGAAGAAGGAAAACGTAATAATCTAAAAATAAAATAAAATAAGTAAAGTTAAAATAGAAGGAAATAAAATGTGAAAATTAATTATAAAAAAAATTAAGAAGAGAGAGAAACAAAAAATACAATATATAAAAAATAATTAAAAGTGCAGCATGAAATAAAAAAAATTATTAAAATTTTCTTTCTAAAACTAATCATGAATCCCATAAAAATTTATTTCATATTTTAAATCTAACTGGAAAAAAAAACAATCCTAAATTTACTCAAACTAAAAAAAAAATCTCAATCCTACACAAATTCTAATTCCTAGAAGTTAGATACATAAATATGATCTACCCACAATAACACAATAAAAAATATAAATACATGAAAAAGGGAAAAGAAAAGAAATTACGGACGCTTTAAGATTTGTAAATATTTATTTCTTAACTTTACTTTATTTTGTTTGAATAAATTTATGTGGATATACATATTTTTAATTAATGGACATATATTAATAAAATAGGATAGTTTTAAATATGTTTAAAATAAATCAAAGAATGAGGGTAAATAATTTTTTATTTATTAAGCTAATAATATAATATCCAAAAATTAAGTCAAGTCATAAACGTTAATAAAGCGACCGTGATAGAACCACGAGACTCTAGGGATGCCTAATACCTTCCCCTCGGTCAACATAATTCCTTATTCGATCTCTGTTTTCGCAGACCAAACAAAATAAAGAGTCAAATTTCCTTTTGACTAGGGATTTAAATAAGGTGACTTGGAACACCAAAACTCAATTCCAAGTGGCGACTCTGAATAATCAAAATAATCTCTTTTCAAAATGTCACTTTAATTGGAAAAATTCTTTGTTTCAAAACATCATAATTTTGAGGAAAAATAGGGGTGTGACAAAGACTACTGGCCGTGGTCCTGCCCGCGGTCCATGGACCAGTGGCTATGGCTTGAGTTCTTGCTTTCCAAGAGGTGAAGGCATGTCCACGGCCACTCCACGAGCCGTCTAGGCATTCACAGGCCGTGAAGTGGCTCGTGTGGAGAGGCCAACTTAGGCAGCCTTGAGGGGCTCATTGCCTCACCACCACGGGTGACCCCACGAGCTGTGGTGGCTCCACGAGCCGTGGTGGCCGCCACGAGCCGTGAAGGATCTCGTGGTCCAAGGCAGTGCCATGGCAAGCTTGGGACAGCCTTGGTCCTTGCCCCATTCCATTGGCTCATGCCCTCTAGTCTTGACTAGTAGCCCTCAACTTAACCCTAGATGACCTACTTAACTTCGGGGTGTTACAATATCTCTCCCTTGGGAACATTCGTCTTCGAATTACAATTCTAGGAACTTCTTAAGGTCACGACTCTAGACTAGCAACCCATCATGCATGCAACACATCTAAATGAACACAACCAAGGAGGAAAACTTCAACTCCAAGCTAAACATATTCAATGCAACACAAGGGAGTAGGAACTACATCTAACAACCCATTATGCATGAAATCTCATAACTAATCATATCCAAGGAGGAACTACAATCTCCAAGCTAAATCATGCTCAACATATACTCATGGAGCCTATATGCAATTTACTCTCAAAAGCATTTATTCAAGGAGGAATATCTCAAATCTAAACTGAGGCATGCTTATATATTCATCTCATGAAGTTAAATAGACAATACATACTCAATGCACTACAACATGAGGAAAAATGATGCACATAAGTCATTTTTATGAAGTTTTAAGCTCTTTCATGAGCATGCATCACATATGGAAATCATGGCCACACATAAACACACAATGACCTTACTATCTAAGCACACTATCTCCCCTTTGGGAGAAAGCCTAAATGGACTTTCTAAGCACCATTCATACTAAAGATGACTTCAAAGTCTAACATATCAAGTCAAAAAAGACCAAACAATACCGAAATCTAATAAAGCATAAAACTCATACCAGTAGTCACCTCCGGAGGTCACTCTTGTTCATCTCTAGCTTGAAGAGCATAAAACCTATTCTTCTATTGGGTATTCTCATCCGAACCACTAGGAGCAACTTGGTTACCCTCTCTTCTCATAGTTTTTGACTTTTGACAATCCCTCATCTTGTGTCAACTCACACCACAACTAAAGAAACCCTCTCTACCGGCCAAACACTTACCCTCAAGTCTCGTTCCACATCTAGCACAAGTAGACCATAGAGACTCATTTCCTATTCCGGGTGGCTTAGTGTTAGACACCCTCTCTTCCTTATACTTAGGAGTACTAAAAGAACCTTGTTTGGAAAACCTTTATCGATTCCTAGAGCCACCATGTCCATCGAACCCATCATGAAAGGACTTATCATTATGCATTCTAGACCTCTTTTTCTCCCTAGATTTCTCTTCTTTGAATTTATCTTCCTCCATTTGTTGGGCATACACCATAAAACGTGAGATATATATATCACCAACAAGCATTTCCATACATCAGTATTTTGCTACTATGTAGGACACACCCGTAAAAAACCTACTCATCATATCCCTAGAATATGACACCATAGATGGAGCATACTTGGATATTTGGGTAAATTTCAAAGCATACTCCTGTAGCGACCCTAAAAATGAACTAGTGAAACTAGAGCCTCGTGTGTTGGTAATCTTGTATAAATGCTTAAAATAGTGTTAGAGGCCAGTTTGGTTGTGTGGAGGACCCAAACGCTGGCCTAAAAGCTGACAAAAACATCAGCCATCCACGAGCCCCATTGACGGCGTCAATGGATTGACGTGGCGTGGATTGGCTTCGTGAGTTGAGACTTAGTCTCCTCACCAAAGTCTCCCCAACAACCTCTCTGAACCTTTTGACGAGCAGCCAGGACAAGCCATCAATCCATCCACGGTCCGTGGATGGTGGCCGTCAATTGGCACTGTGTTACTGTCCAAAAATCTGCCTAGTCAAGGGTGGTTTGGTAAATTCCATCCTTGGCCAATTAAATGCATGTACGGTTGTTTTAACTTATTTTAGGTATTTTAAAGGTATTAAAACATTTAAGAGGTGTTTTTGAATTCATTCTTCAAATTTAAAACTCCCAAAGACTTTCTCTCTCTAAAGTTCTCTCAAGTTCAAGGAAGAAGATGGTGGAGAGCTATGGTTTCAAATTTAGGGTTCCTTCCACCATATTTCGTTGAGATTTCATCATTTGATGTATGGTGGCTCTTCATCTGGGACTCATATTCATCCTAGAGTCAATTTCAAAGGATTTTACAATGTTTTCAAAAAGTGACTGAAAGCTTGTTTTGAATTCTATCAAGGGTTCTTGCATGAAAATGATTTAAATGTTTGGATATGGATTAATTGATGTTTGTTTGTGGTTTTTGAATGAAATACTCCATGAACCCTTGTCTGCTACAAAACCCTAAAATTTGCTATGAAGTGGGTCTATTTCTATAAATTCAAAGTTGATGGAATTATGTGTAAAGTGAATTGTAATGATATATCTTGGGTTGTTTAATGTTTATTCATGATTAATTGTTGATAATGGGTGAATTAAGGGAGGTAAGCCTTATGGGTGAACTATTGGTGATTGCTTGGATTTTGGTGATTGTGGCTGTGGCTTTGGATTATGGTAAGAAAGATTGAACTTTCTTTATTGAATTGATTGCTGTTGGTAGGTTGGATCCACCTTTGGTGGAAGTGTTATATCTTATTCTGTGTGGTATTATTGTGAATTGTAGCCATGAAGGCATTGGTGAAGTAGTTGTATAATGTTGGAATATAGTATTATTGTGAATTGAGGCCATGAAGGGCATTATATGAGTGTTATTATATTGTTGTATTATTATACACATATGAGGCTATATGTAAAGTCCTATATGAAGCTATATGTAAAGTTTGTGTGAAGCTATAATGTGAAGATGTTCTAATGGTATTAATGTGATATTGTATAAAGTGTCATTATGCTAATGTGAAAGCATGTTTCTCTTGAAATGGTGATATGTGGTGATGATGGACTATGACGAGTCTTTATAAGATGATGTTGTAGCTCATATGCTAGACTTGAGTATCTTGTCTTGTGTTATGAAAGCTTGATTATATATATGAATGTTTGGTTGGGCTACGACTTAGTAATGGAGCTCTTCCTATAAATGCTAAAAGAGGAATTCTAGGTGAACACTTGAAGTGGTAGACTTAAGCATAGTGCTTTTTTCATGAGTCTAGCTTTCCTAAGTAAATGTATAACCTTGAAGGATGGGCCTTAGGGTGATGTTCCCTTCTTGAGTGAAATGCTAGACTTAGAGATGGATGAAGCCGGAACGGCATGCGAATCCTTATCTAAGAAAGTCAAATGAGCTATCCTTATGAACCTAGATTGGCTATGACTAAGAAATGTTGCCTTTCTTGGGAAGAGGTACTATGAGTTAGTTGAACTAGAAAAGGAACCCTCTCTAGTACATATGTGATTGAATACTCTATGGAAACCAAGGTTAAGCACCGACTGGATGTGGTTAGGATGGTGGCTTAGTTGAGCATGAGATTAGGCACAATGAACATCCTTGCACATCTCTTAAACCATGTGCTAACATGGGTTGCTTTTAGTTCTACCCTTGGCAAGTAGAACAACCTCCACGGAGTAGGATAGACTCCGGATTCCATACCTTGCTAGTGTGGTCTATGTTGGTTGAGGCCTATTTCCATCATATGGGATGTGCACTATAGTATTGGATAGGTTCTACAATGTGTAGGTAGTAGTATGGGATGCTATCTACACATGGCACGAGTAGGCTTAGAAGATACTAAAGTGAGTTCCCTAAGCCTTAGGGCTATTATGTGATTGTCCCCTATATGCTTGTGTGTCTCTTA
>JAJOOO010012575.1:0-17383 GCA_029582685.1 Solanum piurae | reverse complement strand
AGTTATAGTACGTTTTATGTAATTTTCATATATATATTACTTGCTTTATCCTGATTTATGTGATACAAATGAAATTTCAAAAGCCAATCAATTTTTTAAAAGTTTTTTTTTTATATTAACTTGTTAATTATTGTGATTTATAATATATTTATGTAAAACATACTATAGATAAAAATAATTAGCAACTTAAAATATATAAAAACATACTAAAAAATTAATTGACTTCAAATTTCATATGTACCACATAAATTAAAAAATATATTGGGCCCCGTGCTGGCACGGGGTCCCGTATCTAGTATGATATATAGTAGGGAAAATTGTATAAAATAGCAAATTATTAATTCAAATTAAATGTTATAACCACAATTTGATTTAATTGTAACCAGTAGCAAACAATTGTCATTCGCCTCTCTCTCCAGATTTCTCGCTCACCAGTCTCCATTTCTCGCTTGCCAGTCTCTCCCTCGCCTCTCTCACTTTATACAAATACAAATGTTTAAAATGCGTATGTGTATAAAGCGAGAGAAAACTGTATATACAAATACAAATACATATATTTTCGTCCTATACACTTATAATTATACAAATACAGATCTTCCCCTGCCCAGTTCTCTTTTGCCTTTCTCTCTTTCTCGCTTTATACAAACAAAGATTATACAAATTACAATGTATAATTTGTGTTGTATAACGCGAGAGAGAGATATATTTGATATACAAACGTTTTATTTCGATTCAATTGTATACAAATTCAAATTTTATGCAGATATACAAACACATAAAATTGAATTGAGAGGCTACCAACGATTTATACAAATGAGAGGCTGCCAACGATTTATACAAATGAGAGGTTGCCAACGATTTTATACAAATCTGATGCTTCATAGTTGAGCGCAATTATGCAAACTATAGCTATAACATACAAATATAATTTTTATGTTTACTAAATGTGAAAGTTACTCTTTATTTTTATTTTTTTTTGGAATTAACGGATCTTCTATGATACTAAGTGAATATATATGATATACACCATACCAAAAATAGATCATTACAAAGCCAAATAAGTGTTGACCACCTATTTCCAAAAATTAAAAAAGCTACAACTTCAGGACTTTATAATCTGTTTACATAATCCAAAAATGTTGGGGTGTAATGTAATGAAGAGATAATTGCGCATATATATATAAACGATTTAAAAACTGGTAAGAATAATAATATCAATTATTAATTTGGTTGGTGAGAGTAATGATTATATTTGATATAAATGGTTTAAAAATGGGTAAGAATAATAATATTCCGTCCAATAATAGTTGTCCACTATATATTTTGAGATGTCCAATAATACTTGTCCACTTTATTTCTAATTTATCATTATCATTTCTCTATTGTGTTTTTCAAGAGATTATATTTATTATATTTAAAAGGTGATATAGTAAAATTACCCTTCTATTTATAGTTTCTTAATGTTGTTGGACAAAGGAGTATCAAGTATAAATTTTGTTGGTGAGAGTAATGTCTATTTATGTTATAAATTATTTAAAGGTTAAAAAAAAAAAAAATATCAACCATAAATTTGGTTGTTGAGAGTATGTTTATATCCAATATAAATGGTTTAAATGTAGGTAAGAATATTATTATAAACTATAATTTTTGTCAACATATATGAAAAATGGTATGTAGATATAAAATAGTGATTTTTTTTTTTTTTACGAAATATAAATTTGTGGATCAATATTTGTTTTTGAAAAATGTGTTATTTTGACATAGAGTTTCAAAATCAAGCCTTTTGGAGAATTTTGAAATTTCATCTCATGATTTGAATGATCATGAGATGAAATCGCATGTCCAGATGTTGATTTCATCTCATTATTTCAAATCACGAGATAAAATCGCATATCCTAAGTAGGCGTTTGGACATGCGATTTCATGCTAATGATTTCGTATCATGAGATGAAATCCCAAATTCTCCAAAAAATTATGATTTGGAAATTTCAAATCACGATTAGAGATTCTTCAAATACAAAAATTGACCCACAAGTTTATATTTTGTAAAAACAACTCCACATTTATATCTACTAACCATTTATTTCATATGTAATAAAAGTTATAATTTATATCATTACTTTTTATACCATTTATTTACTCTAAATCATTTCATACTTTACCATTTACATTCACCAAATTCTTTATTTTTGATCAAATTTATTTACCAACCAAATTGACCAACAAATGGCTCAAGGTAATAATGTTGGTTCATCTTTTGGTCATCTGATCGAGAAATGTAAGTTCAACGTGAGAAGATTGACCGTACTATGTGGAAGAATTATATTAAAGACACTACAACTTATGTTTAATTTTATTTTGTTATTGAATTAAATTTAATCAATAAATATTGTATTTTTTTTTTAAAAAGTTTTGTGATAGTATAATATGTGATTTATAAACTTTTGCTTATAATTTGGTAAGATTATATAAAGAATTGAGACAATTTTGATAGTTTTACAGCTCATGAGTTTTTTTATGTTCATAAGAAAACACACAACATAAAAAGTCCAAATTGCATGTCCAAACAAAACTTTAACTTCATCTCATAATTTCATGTCATGATTTCATATCGCATGTTCAAACAGACCCTTAAGATTTAAATACTTTTTTTTTATTTGAATAAGTTTTAATCGTTAAGGTCTTGAATAAAGTTTTAATATTATTAAAAGTTTTTTGTGTATGAATAATTTCCATCACCATATTATCCACAATTCAACCACCCATCATTATTAACTACTTTTGCTATTACAATTATCACCACCATTATTAATCGTCATTATTGTTGACAACCACATGCTATCACCACCACATCTGCTATCAAAACCACACTAGCAACCAACAGTGCTGCCAACCAATATTGTCAATCGCTACTACACTTACTGCTCCATCATTATAATAATATATCCACTCCACCACTATCAACCACCATCACCAATGCGATCAATCTCTACTATCAACCACATCTACCATCATATTATCAACATTACACATCCTTCTCAATACCATTGACACTAGCTATTATAACATCAATCAATTTCAGCATCGCAACCATCACCATCACGTTGATCATTACAACACCAATTACCTCCACCATCACAACTATCACCATCACTATCACTAACTATTAACAATGGCAGAGCCAATTTTTTTACTAAATGGTCCAGTCTACGAAGAACACACGATTCAACTTCTATGTTTACAAATAAAGAAATTACTCATATTCTAATGTTGAAAACACAAATTATCTTAAACATTCAATATTTTCAAATATAAGAACAATGCATTAATCATTTAGATGCACGTTTAGTTTCAAATGTGTTAATCTTAACGAAAACAAATAAGATCTTACACCACAAATATTTATAAAAATATTTTATTTTCTCAATATTTAAAAATATTTTAACAATAAAAAAAGACAAGACTGAAATCTCAATATCAAAGTTTGGTGGTTAGTTTAACAATTTACTTAAGGAGTCAAATTTTGCTCTTTAACTTTACCAAACAAAAAAAGTTCAAGCGGTGAATTTTATGTGGCGATCGGTGAGTGTGACACTAAAAATGATGAACATATTATCATCAATTCATTTCCTCTTTAGTTTGATCTTTTTTCCCCCTTTTTACCTAAAATCTTATCCTCAAATTGTATTAGTAGTTGTAAACTTCACACAGTGAATAGTAGTTAGTGTACCATAAAGCTGCATTCTTGATTTAGGGAGTTGGGACCAACATCTTCTTCCCCTTTTCCCCTATTTCTCACTTTCTCTTTCTTGTTGCCTCTTTCTTAGGAATACCCTTTTGGTTTTTCACCTCAAAGAACCTTTCTTTACTGTTGTATTTCTGAATGTTGCCAGAAATGGGGTCAGAAGGATCATCAAGAGTTGTAGGTAAGCATCAGAATCTTGGAAAAAGAATGGATTTTTATTTTCAGTTCAAGTTTGGGGTTGTAGATCTTTGTAGAACTCTTTTGTCTTGTTATCCAAAAGTGGTCTTTTTTTGTTTGGATTCATGGGGTTAACAATTTTGTGCTGTTTAAACTCTTTATGGTATTTGGGAATAGGGTTTCTTTATTGAGTTTTGTTCAGATTAGGCTAAGTGAGTTGGCTGATGATTGCTGACATAGAAAGATTCAATTTTTAGCCCTATTGGATGAATTTGGTGTACACTTTTATGGGAAAGTTGAAGTTTTTGTTAACAGAAATGCTTGCCCAATTAAGGTGAAGTTATTAGCTGAATTGATGCCAACTTTGGAAGTTCTGTTTCTATAAGAAACTATTGATAAGGTTACTACCCTGTTGTAATCTGTAGCTGGGGTTTACTATCCGGGTGGTACATATCCCGTCGCCTTGGGTGTTTTGGGCTTAATCGATTGTGGAGGTCGAGTTTCCTTTCTTGATTTGCTACTGCTTCTGTGTGTGTGTGTGTGTTTGTTTGTTTGGCTTCTTTTGGAAATTGAAATCTAACTTCAGAGAGAGGTTAATGTATCTGAGATATGGATGGTTAAAAAATGTGGATGTAAAGAAGGGTAATGTGATTTATGAGTTATGACATACCACATTAAAAGATCCACCCCATGTCAACCATAAATATAACCCTCTCAAAGATATCGAACCTTCCCATACTTATGAGTGGAAATCCAATTCCGTTTTGGTATTTTTTCATCAGGGATTGGAATGACCTATGTTGTAGTGGAGGAGAGAAGGCGAACCAACTTTCTTTGGTCGCTTCTCCCGTCTGATTGAGTTGCTTTCACTCCTTCCTTCCTACTTTATTATAATATAAGCATACTCCGAGAACCCACGATTCTTTCACAAATTATCTTTTCCGTGAATTCGACATCAGTGATCTACGACCATCCTTTCTTCTTTCCATTCCCAAAAGGAGTAGTTGGATGATAGGTGCTAAGTCCAGGCCTGGACATCATTCCTTTCTCCTCCTCTAGCTGCTGGTGAGGGTAAATATTTGAATGTGTTGGGTGGGAACTAGTGTAAGACAACATGAGGCAAAATGAAGTAGGGATAACAGAACTTCAAGTGTTTTATCTGTAATTGTAAAAGCAATTGCTTTTATTGTAATTAGAAATAACTAACAGCTACTTTTCATCCATAGCAGAGTAGCCATCAAAATGAATCGAACTAAACACTGACTTACGCTTTCTTGATTAGAGTAGTGGGTGAATGGCTTGAAAAACGTTACTTCTGTGGCTCCAAATGAGGATTAATCTTCACTAACCCAAGAGTAGAAAATAAGACCTTCATCTATGGAGATGCCAGAGGTTCTAATCTTGGTTCCAGTTTGAGTTTTCTGTTTAGCTTGCTTGCATCTTTAATTTAATGCTGATAATTGTGCTAAACACGTAACCAGTTATCTTTATTAGCTTCCTAGGAACAATTACTTTCACGGGAAAGCTGTTGGCGATCTCGTCATTTATACGAGGCTAAGGGTAAAAGGGGAATAGTAAAGTTAGTTTGTAGGTGACATTCTTTTTGGGACGGACTAAAAAGGAAAGGGTGCCACATATAATGGGACGGAAGGAGTATTAATTTTCCTTAGACATTCAATGCTACCTTGCAGTGTAATGAAATTTAGCCTAACACTACTCCTTTTGTTGCTCTAAACTGCATAATGCATCATCTGTAATTGCAATGACAAGATATTGTTCAGTAACTTTGTCTTTAGTCTTTTTCAAGGAAGCCGTTCTTAATGCACTACATTCAACATACTATATCAGCATGTTTTGTAATCTTCACCTGATAATATTTGTGTTCATGCCCAGTCCCCAGGAATTTCAGATTATTGGAGGAGCTTGAAAGAGGAGAAAAAGGAATAGGGGATGGAACTGTCAGCTATGGGATGGATGATGCAGATGATGTGTACATGCAGTCATGGACAGGAACTATCATTGGCCCTCCTAATGTAGGCTTGCTTTATCAGCTCTTTCATGTTTGTGCTTGTGACTCTTTTTTCCTGTGTTCTTGAATAGCCTGATTGTTTTTCTTAAGGATGCAAGTGACTTTACAACTATATATTTGCACGTAGACATTGTATTTTGGATTTTGGACCTAAAATGTTAGGAGGTACAACTCTCATGTTGACATCTAAAGTATGTTATTACTCATTTACAATGGATACTGAATTCTGTCAATTAAGATAGTCAATTGAAATCTTACCACTCAAGTCGTAGAACTAACAAGGTAACAACACAGTTTTGAATTCTCTTCCATGAAAAACATAAGTCACATTTTTCGGAGTTTACATGTTATAAATCACATGAATCAATCCAAATTAAGCCTAGAATTAACTGAATTTCAGTTTTTAGATTTGTATGCATATCTTGGTTATTCTAATAAGTAATAACTGTTAGCTGTACTGGCAGAACTACCGTTACTGCAGTTAGGCTTCATGGTACTTTGTTCTGCTGTTAATGAAAATATGTTTTTGAATTTGGTTCTCAGGCTGATCTTCAGTTACCTTTGCTGACTATTTGATCATACCTCGATTTTGTTACAAACTTGATTTGCATTCATTTTTGAGATATCTTTCCCTGGGTATCCTAAAAACAATACTAAGATAACTGAGAGGAAGGGGACTTAGGGCTGATTATGCCTTATCCATGTGCTAAGTTATTGGAGAAAGTTTATCTGGGTTAAACTACTGCAGGTCCATTCATTTTGAACAGGATTGTGGCTGCACTAGAAAAAGAAGAATAATTAAGAAGAAAGTATGCCATACCAAGTTATTGATAAAAAATATGTTGGCAATGATTTGTAGAATGAAGAGAGGCTGAGAGAGAACATCCCACTTATGGGATATCAATTTTTGAGTCATATTTATGTGTCATCTGCTAAAGAAAACATGATGTACAACGTGTGCACAATATTGTATTTGCGTCATTATCATTTAGAACCTGCTAAAAGAAAGAGTATGATATGATGCATGTAATAGGATGTAATAGTTGGGGCAAGGAAATGACTCAAGTGTGCAAGAGGAAGGAAGAAGGTAAGCAGTACGAGTAGTAGCAAAAGAATAATTGGTGGAAAGAGAGTATAGGAGTCCCTCCTTGAAACAGGATTCTGAATGTGTCTAAATCATTTATAATCTGTTAAGGGAAAAATGATACAGCGCATATTTTAGGACGTCAGAGTCAGCTTTGCTGGTGTGTACTATTGCTGACAATATTGTGCTAACTGACGAAACTAGCAAGAGTGTCAACCAAAAGCTTGAGCTATGTAGAAGCAATCTATAGAGTAGGGTTTTAAGATATGTAGAAGTAAGAACGAATAAATGCTTTACAAGTTTAGTCAGCATAAGAAAAATGAAGTTGAGGTGAGTTTAGATGGGGTTGTAGTGCCTAAATGCAAACAATATAGATACATAGGCTTGTTGTTTGAGGAGAATGGAATTGTAAATGAAGATGTTCCACCCAGAACCAAATACGCATGGTTGAAATGGAGAAGTGCTACCAGGGTGTTGTGTGATAAAAGGATGCCTATTAAAGTGAAAGATAGGTTTTATAGAACAAATTATAAGACCAACAATTTTATATGACAGTGAGTATTGGGCCACTAAAGTTCAAACACATCCACAAGATGAGTGTTACAGGGCTGCGGATCCTAATACGGATATGGATACGGATACGTGGTAATACAAGATTAGACAAGATTAAAAAAAATGACCACATTTTCTCGAAGGTGCAAGTAGCACACATTGAGATAAAACAAGTGAAGGTCGCTTGGTTTGGTCGTGTCCTGCCTCGACCTTCATTCTGTAAATGCCATACCATGGTGAATGAAGGTGTTAAAAAAGGACTAGGTAGGCCTATAACACATGGAAGGTAATGTCTTGAAATACCTACAATCTCTTGGAATTCATGCAAGACTTACGAAAGATAGAGCGCAACAGAAGAAAAATACATATATAGGCGATAGACACTGCTTGAGAACAGATTTTAGTCCTGTTAGTCCTTATGAGGAAAACAAGGTTTTAGTCATATTTTTCTTGGTAAGGTTAAAAGTTTATTAATAAAGGTACCATGATGGTACAAAAGACTGCATCATAAGCAGTCAACACCTAAAACAGCAAAGCACCAGTTACAAATTTCCTAACAAATCTAAAAACTCTATATACTGATCCATAATCTCAATAACATCTTTTACACCAAAAGAACAGATTTCGGAGACAAGTATTTTTGATTCCGGATATCAGATATGTGAGCCCTTTTATTTTCAAAGTAAGTGTTGTTCCTCTCCTTCCCGATGGTCCATAAAATGCATAGAGGGATGGTCCTCCTCAGCTGCTTCTGATCCCTTGTTATCTTCTGCCCTTGCCAAAGGTTTTAGTCTTATTATTACATTTAATTTAGGTCCAATGCTCTCTAGGAGTCTTTTTGCCTAGTAGAGATTTTTTTGCTAGTTGAAAATATAGAGAACTTATAGTATTTCTATTATTATTTGTATTTCGTGTAAGGCTTGTCTAAGATGAATTTTAATTGGATAAACATGATCAATGAGAATTCATATAGCCAACCCAACTTGTTTGGGACTAAGACATAGTTGTTATTGTTGTTGTTGTATCATCAAAGAGCTATTAGTGATGACTTACAATCCAAGGATGAATTTGTAATTAGTTGGCGACACGCTCTTTGCCACTTAATGACTTAACGAGTAAGTTTGCACATATGATTTATTCCAGGTGCATCTTTCTGCCACAAGGAACTAAGGACACACTTAGGCCACAAAAACTTTGAAAATGACACTTTGATTTTCATCGAAGGGCTTCGATTTTTAAACTCCGCTTTTTTGGTGAACAAGAAGATGGTAGGGCACAATACTTACCATTTCAAGAAAAAGAATTCAGTATGGTAAAAAACAGCATGCATGTTCTTATATAGATAAAAGAAACTAGAGTAACAAGGATTGGTATTGCAGGAAATAATCTAGAGATTTGCCTCGGCATTCAAATATATTTTATTATTTAGGGTTTAGATAACCAATGAGGGGGTAGATATAGAAGAGCGGGAAACAGTCTAGAGAAGGGGAAGAAAAAGAAGAAGAAGAGATAGAGATAGATATAGAGAGAGCAAATGTAGTTCAGAGTTCAGACTGAATAAACTGGTGGAGAGCAGCATGTTTCTAGGTGTCGGCGCGAAGGCATTTCGACATTTCTGATTGCAGTAATGGAGGTGTTTGGTTGTTTTGAATCTTTTCTTGTACTAAAAGTTATTTTCTTAGAAGGTATCATCTCTCCAATTTTTAGCGTTATTGGATTTTTCTGAATTTAATGTTAGTGTTGTTCTTCTCTGATTTCTGCTTTTATGAAAGTTTGAGTTACCACAAAAAAAAGAGAAAGAAAAAGACGATCCAAGTAGACATGTTACATAAGTCCTGCATTTGTGTTGACTATCACTATATCAGTGTCTGATGTGTGCGACATAGGTACAAGTACTTCATGTGAATGCTTGTAGTAACAGAGGTGTTTGGTTGTTTTGGATCTTTTTTTGTACTAAATGTAATATTCTTAGGAGGTATCATCTGTCCAATTTTTAGCGTTAATGGATTTTTCTGAATTTATTGTTAGTGTTGTTCTTCTCTGATTTCTGCTTTTATGGAAGTTTGAGTTACCACAAAAGAAACGAGAAAGAAAAAAACGAAGGAAGTAGACATGTTACATAAATCCTGCATTTGTGTTGATCTATCAGTATATCAGTGTCTACATACCTTCTTCATCTCTTTGGATAAGAAACTATTATGAAAATATTGCACTTTTGAGTTTTGACACATCTTATATCACTTTAGTTTCAATTCATCCCCTTGATACTGTACCCAACACACTCAACCTCATCAAAAAGCCAATATTGTCTTATTAGTAACTGAGCTACCTATTGGAATAAAAAGTGAACTGCTGTACAGTCATACTTTCTAGTTCAACTGCTTACGGAAACCTATGTTACATGAATTTGTTTACAGGTATGTATCTAATACGGTTATGCATACCTTCCAGTATGGGTACTCACAACTTTTTCTTGGCCAATTTTAGCGTACAACAACTCCTAACGTTTAGTTTATGTGGAAGAATTTAAGGAGGTATTACTACCCATATTGCATTTGTTCTACACGGGTGCATAAAAAATAAATGAACGATCAATACAGTATGGCTGAAAGTATTAAAATGAAAGTAGAACTATAGAACGACAATGGAGTAACTGCCTCCAGCTGCTCAACTCTGCACTTATGGATAACTTAATTTTCAACCACGTCGTGTGATGATAGAAACAAGAGGTCAGCATTAGGTGGGTGGAACCATGTATTTATGTAATAAAAAGAAATTCGATTTTGTTAGTTAGCACAAGTTTGCCTTGACATAAAATAGTGGACCTTAATTCTCACTTAGGTTATTTAGCGTTCTTTGAAGCAAATATGGTCTTTTGTAAATGAAAATTATCCTTCTCTAGTTGTTGAAACCTCACTAGGGGTCTTAATGGAGTTGACTCAATATTAGGAATCAAGACAACCATCTTTCTATCCAATGTGCCTTCAGTTTGTAGTTTAGAATACAATTAAATATAAAAGTGTGCTCTCTGACGGCTTAAGATTTTAGATGAGATGGTCACACATTTCAACATGGTATCAAAACCAGGTCCATTTCAATTCTTTGTTCACCAATGTTGGGCCCCCATATTTTATTGTCCTCACTCCGGTTAACGAGGTCTGGGCGTGCAAGGGAGTGTTGAGAGTCTCCCATCAGATATGACATGGGTAATTGGTCTTCTTATATGATTTTGGGCAATCCGCCCCTCAAGAGTGTTAAGTGTACTTCATCAGATATGGGATGGGTAATTTGGTCTCCTTATATCATCTTTGGGCAATCCTCCTCTCCAGAGCTAGCTTTTGGGGTTGAGTTAGGCTCAAAATACATTTCTTTACCGTATTCAATTAGTTTTTGTAAGACTGACAAAATAATTGCTCGCAACTCATGCTGACTTTGACCGTAAGAAAAGCAAAAATTTCTGTGATAATGACATGTAATGTTGACAGACTGTACACGAAGGGCGCATCTATCAGCTGAAACTATTTTGTGGAAAGGAGTATCCGGATCAGCCACCTGGTGTAAGGTTCCAGTCCAGGATTAACATGAGCTGCGTAAATTATGAAACTGGTGTGGTAGGTACCACGTACTTTCTATCCTACTTTATTATGTTTCATATTAACAAAGTACGCTTACGCGTGAGAGTTTTTCAGGTAGAGCCAAGTCATTTCCCCATGCTTGCTGACTGGAAGAGAGAAAACACAATGGAGGATATATTGATGCAGTTGAAAAAGGAAATGACGTCTCCCCAAAATCGAAAACTAGCTCAACCTTCTGATGGTGAGTCATTACTAGGTTGATTAATATTAAGAACTTCGAGTACTTCTCATTTTTATTATTATCTCTTGTTCTATATAATATCGGCTTGAGTTGAGGTTCTATCGAAAACAACCTCTCTACCCTTGAGGTAGGGGTAAGGTCTGCATACACTCTAACCATATCTAGACTCCACTTTGTGGCTATATGGCTACCTCAGTAATGTCTCGATACGAGCAACTGCAGTAATGTACTGCATTGTTAGATCAAATAGCACGTTGAGAACAAAATTACGATGAAGACTACTTTCTTTTGCCAGGCAATGAAGAGGGCCGGGTGGATCAAAAAGGCCTAGTTGTGAAATGCTGCATTATGTAAGTTTTGATAAAATACTGAAAGATAATAATGTTGTATATAACCTTAATACATAGACGATTCGAGAGTATCGTAGCATGTATAAGTATGTGTATGTTTTGTATTTCTTATTGAATCCTCCTTAAATTATGGGATGGATTGATGTTTAATGCCAATTATCCAACTCTCTGAATAAGGCTAACTATAGTTTTCATACTAATGATTTGCTGAATGCTGCTCAAGTTTACAAATGATGCTCTGCTTAAAGAGATCAATTTAGGTTATGGAAGAATAATATTTATGTGATTTCAAGTAAACTTGGTGATTTGTTAGGGGTCGTTTGGTTGGGAATAAGTTACCCCATCATGTATAACGGATAACTTATCTCATCACTATGACATAAATGACACGTGTTATAGGAGTAGCAATCCCCCCCCCCCAACCCAACAAATCAAAACTCAAGAAAAGATGTCCATGTGCAGTGCCTGTGTTGGTCCCATAATAATTTAGATTTGTATAACCTAAGGTTCATCGAAAAGGAAATATCATAATTTATTCAATAATTACGGATCGAACTTGAGACTTCTAATTTAAGATCGAGGGTTTCTATCCCTCCCATGATATATGGAAAGTTTGGACTATATAATTATTTTTTAATTGCCATCTGTAAAAACTATTTCATTAGTTTTCTTCGAAAACGACATTTTTAAAAATGGGTAATGACATAATGTAGGGTGAAGTGCACAAAAATCTTATTTTTTGGCCATCATTTAAGTTGTATCTTAATTTATTTATTTTTTATATAAAAGATAAATCCATTTTGAAACTACTTAGATATTTTTTACTAAAGTTGTGGCCTTTAGCAAAACCTAATATTAGGTATATATATATATATATAGCAACTATACTACATACAGTAAAATCTCACTAAATTAATACTCGATAAATTAATAATCTCTCTAAGATAATATTTTTCTCTGGTCCCGACTTGGGCCAATTACTTATTTCGATAAGATAATAAGATAATATATTTTCAAAAGACCCCTATATAAATACATGGTCCCATTAATATTATAAATTAATAATTCTTTAAAAGTACAAATATATCTAAGACAATTTAGTAAAATGTGATTCTATTGTGTTTTATTTTTTGTTAAACTTTAAATCTAGTTGAAGTTCATCTCTAACTTTTCTTATTGCATCCAACAGTTTCGGTGTTATCTTTTCGAACTATACCATAAAATTATGAAGAGTTCTAGATACGATAAGTGTTTTCTTATGCGTAACTGGTTCCAAATGTATTGTATCATCTACAACTTAATCATCAACATTATTTTTTTATCGTATCCACAATTTCTTCTAAGCTCTGGACCTCTGAATATGTATCATTTTCACCTGGATAATCCAATAGGTTATTGTCGTCCATTTTATTGAGGTAACTGAGATCATTAATCATGACCTCAAGTTCATGAATGACGTTTTCACAAGCGGGTTCATTCAAATTCTCTGAGATTTCATCCCCGAACAAATTTTGTAGTGTTGACAACAATTTGTTGTTATCTCTTGCCGAGCACTTGTTGTCCAAGCCGGAATCACAAAATTGATAGCATCCAAAACATTAATTTTTCGTGGATCAATTTCATGTCCCACTTCATAGCCTTCTAATATCCTACGGCAATATCAGTTGTGATAATACATCTTGAATTTTTTTATTATCCCAGCATCACTCTATAAATTAATAATTAAGTATTAATTTATCGATTAAATAATATCTCTACAAATTAATACTTAATATTTTATAGTCCCGACTATATTAATTTAGAGAGGTTTTTCTCTATATATAAATTGTAATGGTTTGCCAAGGCCAACTTTAGACATTTTGATTTAAGTAGTGACCTTGGCTTGTCTAAACTTTAGACATTTCTTTTAATTGAAATTTTGATCACTCATGAGGTCAATTTGTTCTTCTAATTTTAACAATTTAACTCTCAAATCTAATTCAAATAAACTTAAGTTTTGAAACATAAGTTTCTTATAACATAAGGAACAAATCTCAAATTTAGCTTTCTTTACATGTGTATCAGTAGATAATTATCAATTTTATACATAAAATATCTAAATTTGTGAAGAAACTATGAGTTCAGAGGCTCTAGATTTAGCACTTTTTAACTCGAATTTAAATTAATTGATTCCTAAAAAAAACTGAATACTGAATGAAAAATCGAAAAAAGAGTCTTTACTCCTCAGCAACTAAGGTAACCCCACCCACCACATGGGGAATACATTTTTCTTGGTTATTGCTTGTTAGAAGTTAGTAAAGCTAAAGCCAAAAGGAAGAGAAAAAAAAGTACAAATTCTTTATTTGTTAATAAAGCAAATAAATGTTTGTTATTGCTTTATTGAATTATGCTTTAACTTTCACGCCAAATAAATGTACTTTAGTTGCTTTTGCGGTTCGTTTGCTTCCACGTTTTCAAACTACATACTCTGATCGAACCAAAATAGTTGTCACGTTTCGCTTCTCAAAAGTTAATTTAACTAACTTTATAAAATTATATTATATTAGATTAATTTGATATCTTAAATTTGAATATTTTAAAATTATAGAAAAATACTATAAATTTCAATTGTTATCTTTAATATGATGAAAGTATACATCTAAAAGTACTGATCAAAGTTTATATCGTTTAATTATCAAGAAATAATAATTATGACATGTATTTTAGAACGGACAGATCAATATTTTGGATAGTGAACAAAGAATTCATGATTAATAAAACAAATGAAGAAGCATCCACTCAATTGAACTACTTTTCTATCCTTTTGTAATTATTTACACCTTCCTAGTAATTTTTTAAAAAATGTTAGGAGTAACTATTATGTATTACAATGTAAAAATATAATATAATTATCTATACAATAAGTTAGATTAGTAACAAAAAATGAGGCAAATAACTTACGACAACAAACTAAATAGATATTATAAATAAATAAATTATACAATCTGTATATATAATTAGATCCGTGAAAATAAATGTAAAAGATCTACTACAATAAGTTTAAATTACAATATTATATAAATACTTTAACTACAATGTACATAAGTTAAATTCAAATGAACGATTTATATAGTTATATTTGGGTCACTTGTGCATTGAGGTTTAAATTCCTTTTTAATACTATATTTTTTTCTATTTACTTTTAACAATAGTTTTAGTTAGGGACGTTGTTTATGATTCGATTTGAATAGATTTTTCTCTTTTAAAAAAATCAAATCAATTGAATCGATTTAATAAGCAACATAATCAATTAAATCGATTTAATAAGCAACATAATCAATTAAATCTAGTTTTTAGTGATCTTTTTTTTGTCCGTTTCTGAAATTAAATATGTGATATACAGTACCAACTACCAAGTACATATTCTAATGACTATGGTCCAATATGGCACTATCAAATTAATTAAGTACTACATTTTAAAGAAGATATATATAGCTTTCAACTAGAAAATCGTATTCTATCGTCTAAGAACTTACCAATTTTCAAATTTTAAAATTTCTTATAGTACTTTTTTTTTTGTTTGCATGGTTCAATCATTGATCGTGAATTTTTTTACAATAAATTGGATAGGTCAAAATTGAAGAGTTATCTTTTACCTAAATACCTTGATGATGATTAAATTAAATTGTGGTGAATAATTGTATAACTCAGAGATAAATTTTATAATTTTTTTATAGTAACATGAAATAGATTATTCGATATATCATGATAAATTACTTTCTATAATATAGAAGCGGATATAAGAGTTTAGGGTCAGTTGGTCCCGATTTGCACTTGTCCTCTATTCATATTTAATAATTTAATCGTTTTAATTTATTTACCTTATTTTTCTTTTTAATATGTTATGTATTTATAAATTACAAGAAAATAATACTATAAATTACAATAATTAACAAAATAAAATATAAAAAAAAATATATTAAAAATTTGATTAACTCACGAAATTTCACATGTGCCACATTAATTTGGACAGAGAGAATAACATATATTATTTGAAAATTACGTTTAGAGTACTAAAAATCACAACAATTAACAACTTAAAAATATTTTTAAAAACATATTAAATTTGGTTCAACTCTCCAAATTTCACATATGCCACATAAACTGCGACAGAGCAATATATATTATTTAAAAATTACATTAATTAATAAAATTAAAAATCACAATAATTAATTACAACTTAAATTTTTTAAAAAACATACCCCCTCTGCCCCAATTTATGTGGCACTATTCATTTTTCGATAGTCAAACAATTTAAGTTTAACCGGAAATTTGGGTGTGGAATCTTCAATTTTTTCGAAATGAAATATATATATTTGTAAACTACGTAAAAAGTACTATAAGTCACAATAATTGACAATTCAAAATAATTAAAAGATATATAAAAAATGCACGATCAAAGATAAACTTGTTTGAATCTCAAAATCTGAAAAGTACCACATAAATTGAGATGGATGGAGTATTAAAAATTTGATTGACTCTCAAAGTTTCTCATGTGCTACATAAATTAGGACAAAGTGACTAACATATATTATTTAAAATTTACGTTAATAATATTATAAATCACAACAATTAACAACTTAAAATATTTAAAAATTTGATTAACTTTTTAAATCCGTGCCACATAAATTAAAATAAATAAAATAATATATATTTGACTCATGCTTACACGACACTTATTTCTAGTACTACAAAATAAACGAGAATGTAAAATCAAAGAACTAGATCACTATAAATGCAATGAATTAAGCTACAAATAAAAAATGTAAATAATTAATATTCACCTTATATTTTATATTATTTTTAAAAGTACTGTACACACATGGAGAGTGGAGACACACATATAAAACAAAGCATCTAACACATGCTATATATTTTTTAGAATAATGATAAAAAATCAACAAAAGCTTTTTTTAATATATAAAAAAAAAGGGAAAAGGTATTAAAGAGATGAAAATTAAATTAAATTAAATTTTTATAAAGAAAGATTCTAAATTCCAGATGTGAAGAGAGAAAGGAGTAGTTGCATTGCTGGTTTTACCGAATTTATACATAGATTTTTTTTTAATGCTTCCCTTATGCCTTATTAATAATTAATAAGGAAGATCGAGCTAAAAATAACTATTTTTGCTCGTAACCAATCAATTCTGCTTTGAAAATTTAGGCCAAATTCATCGGTAGCCTCCTAAATTTGGCACAAAATTTCACTTAGACACCTCAACTAGCTAATGTTCATTTTAGACACCTCAAGTAGGATCCCACTATGTCATTTTGATACTTTTCGCTGACATGGCATGGTAAGTGTAATGCACCCAAAATCAGCGCATGAAGGAGCTCTTTTTCAGGCCAAAAAAATAATATTTAAAAGGTCAAAACTATTCTTCTTCCTCATTCTCTCCTCCACCACACACCATCTATTCACCACCATCGCTATTAATACAATCAAATTAATTTTTTAATTTTTTCAGTTCCGAAAATCACCACAACCATCGTCATCTTCTCATTCTTATTCTTTAGATCCAACAATTACAACTTTTATTGCAATCTTTCAAGTTCAGTGCTACACATCATTGTACATCTATCACACCCAT
>JAJOOO010012574.1:0-46521 GCA_029582685.1 Solanum piurae | reverse complement strand
AAATTCGTAATTTAAACGAGAATAAGAGATTAGAGACTAGAGAGTAGAAGATAATATTTTTGTGAGTGAAAAGAATGAAAGATTGGGGTTATTTATAGTTTTAAAAAAGGATAAAAATGTAGTTTTTAGAAGGTTGGGGTATTAAAAAAAAATTGGGGGTAGGGAGGTGTAAAGGGGAGTTATGGGGGTGAAAGAGCCGTTGGTGGGGCCCAAAAGCCGTTGCCCAACGGCTCTCAACGGCTATAAATTATAATTTAATTAAGATTTTTAAAAAAAAATATGAACCGGACCGGAATCGGGACTAACCGGTAAATCCCAGTTTCCGTCCCGTTACCCCTCTCGGACCCGCTACGTTCCGGACTAAACTGGGACTAACCGGAACCGAGACGGAATCGGTAACGGACCGGGACAGACCGGAACCGGCACCTCCCGATTCTGTTGCCAGGCTTAGTTGGCACGATGTTTCACTTAGATACCTTAACTAGACAATGTTCATTTTAGATACCTGATGTAGAGTCTCACTATGTCATTTTGACACTTTTTGCTTACATGGCATAATGAGTGTGATAGCGGGACTCTACATCAGGTGTCTAAAATGAGCATTGTCTAGTTAAGGTGTCTAAGTGAAACATCGTGCTAACTTTAGGGAGTCACCGATGGATTAGGCATTTATAAAATACAGTATTCTCAAACAAAATAAGATACATAAATAGTAATGTATCATGCACTAACTTTTTAGGCATGATACATAAATTTGAATTTATACTAAATATATCCGATACATAGCTACTATTTTCAACTTTTTTGAATCGGTTACGATTTGTGAGAGATTGAAATTTGAATTGTTTGAAGTTGTTACGATTTGAGAGAGATTGACATCAAATTGATTTGCGTGATTTGGGAAACTGACATTTAATTTTATGTTTAATTTCCTTTTTAATCTCAACGGACAAGTTGTCTAATGTATCAACTGTTATGTATTCGAATGACACAAATTTGAAGGGATTTTTGTAAATTGGAAAAGGATAGGGATAAGATGTAATTTTAAAAAAATTTACTTTGTGAAATTTCCCTTGGAAAAAAATGAAAAGGATTTGAGCCCATTGTACAAGGCTAGAGTTAATATAGGACGTGTGAAGATGTGTTGGTTATAGCCATTCAAGTTGCTGTTTCTTCGGCTATATTAGTATTCATTCATTTGGATTCTCTACATTTGCACAATTTATCTCCTCTTTCTTATCAAAGCCAAGGAAGTGCGTTTTAATTTGCAATTCTTATCATTTGAAAATTCATTCTATTTTTTGAGAGGGTGATGAGTATTTTCTTTCATAGGTGAATGTGGTGGCTAGCTAGAGGGAAGTAGAAATGGCTTACAAGGTGGATCATGAGTATGATTATTTATTCAAGATTGTTTTGATTGGAGATTCAGGTGTCGGAAAATCTAACATTCTCTCCAGATTTACGCGAAATGAATTCTGTTTGGAGTCTAAATCCACCATTGGTGTCGAATTTGCAACTAGGACCCTTCAGGTTTGTTTCTGGTTTCTCCAAATTCCATGCATTTCTGAGTCTTGTACTCAGACATATATTTCATAGATTAAATATTTTGATTTCGCGAACATGACATTTTACGTGTTGTTCATGACAGAGATGTGTTAACTAATTTTTTCTGTCTCAAAATTAGTAATAGACAATGATTGATGTGGTGCAGGTAG
Source organism: Solanum piurae (assembly GCA_029582685.1). Classification (NCBI taxonomy): domain Eukaryota; kingdom Viridiplantae; phylum Streptophyta; class Magnoliopsida; order Solanales; family Solanaceae; genus Solanum; species Solanum piurae. The sequence goes on along the minus strand of JAJOOO010012574.1, from coordinate 44,806 downwards.
AAGGAAAGACAGTAAAGGCACAAATATGGGACACTGCAGGGCAAGAAAGGTACAGAGCCATAACGAGTGCTTATTACAGAGGAGCCGTGGGAGCACTCTTGGTTTATGACATAACCAAGAGACAAACTTTTGAAAATGTTCACAGATGGCTGCGTGAGCTGAGGGACCATGCTGACTCCAACATTGTAATCATGATGGCTGGAAACAAGTCTGATCTGAACCATCTTCGAGCAATTCCAGATCAAGATGCAAGACTCTTGGCTGAGAAAGAAGGGTTGTCATTTCTTGAAACCTCTGCATTGGAAGCTTTGAACGTTGAGAAGGCATTTCAAACGATTTTGTTGGATATTTATCAGATAATCAGCAGAAAAGCTTTAGCAGCTCAAGAAGCTGGTGCTACTCCTGGTCAAGGAACTGTTATTAAGGTTGGAGAGAATTCTGGCAATTCCAATAGCAGACCATGTTGTTCCAACTAAAAAATGGAGGGCTACTTTTATTGTTCTTGTAATATGTAAGAGTAGATTTATATGTGTGAGTTATGTGGGTAAGTTTTGAATTGAGGAATGACAGATAGGAATCTTATGCTGCTTAAAACTTTGTAATTAAACACAGGTATACTTTTTGACATTCTGATTAATTTGGAGAATCAAAGATTTGTTTCTCTAGTAGCTTTTTGACATTCTAGTAGACAAGCAATCAGTTTTCGAATGTTGACTGAAGCTAATTGATTGTTTTCTGTATTTCGATGTAATCACTGTTCCACGATAAATTACCACATCTTATTGGCGCAGAGCAGACAATAAAAAAGTGATTCTTATGAATCTATCGCCTGGGTTGTTGCAAAGTAAGATTTCATTTTAGAACAATATTTGCAGGAAGTGGGAAGACACTTTTGAAGCATTCAAATTCAATTTTTATTGCAGTTAAATGCAATACATGTTATATTTTCTTCTCATTCACATTGTGGCATATAATCTTCTCTTTGGGACTGAGTATCCACAGACGGATCCCATAAAAAATAAGAGGAGCTAATCCAGCTTTGCAAGATCAACTCATTTTCTCAGGGGAGCATTTCAATTCAATGATTTCTGGATTGCCATACAGCACAAGCAACCTTTGACAATGTAACAATGATGGAATCATAACGGGAAACTTCCTGTCAGGCGAATGTGATCCAATGTACATCTTAAACCATACTTATTCACGGCTTCATTAGCAGATCTGAATCCCCCACCATATGCTGGAGAAGTATCATGGGCAATCTGGTGCATGAAAAACTCACCCAGCTTATTCTCTACTCCAGACTTAACACCTTTCTTGGTTGACGACATTGATGAGGATGAAGCAGTTGATGTTGATGGCATATCTCTGGATCCTGGCATTACCTCTGATTCCAGCCACATGTAGGAAAGCACTTGACAGATTCCTTCCTCTACCTCAAGGCTGAGATTACGGTATCCTGCAAATTTCATACAAGGTAGCTTTTCTAAAGTAAATCAATTTAAACATATATTAGCTGCAGAGGCGAATATCCAGGATCTAAAGTTCGTGGAGTCAGAATGGATGTGATCTTATTTTATGTACTATACATTTAAATGTCTTTTGCACATAGTACATATTTCGAGCTGGAAGCAACGGGTTCAGTTGAATTCATAGAACTCATCCTAGATTGGCATCTGATTAACTGGTATCAAGCATCATGAGAGTTTGAAAATGAAACATCTAGCTGTCTTTTTATATTTCTTTCCGTGAAGATAATACATCCCTAAAATCTATTGCAGACCAACGTAGATAGAAATATAGGATCAACTTACCTTTTAGACGTAACCATGCATGCATCAGTTCATGAGCAAGAATAGCACCAGTAAGTAATCTGCAGATACAAATGATATAGCAAGTCTATCAGGCCTAACGCATAATCTTTTCTAGAGAGCATCTTAACTGGTAAACGAGGGTAACATATATGCCATTCCATGTCATTGTCAGTAGGACATGCCAAGAGTAGCCAAAAAGTTATGTTGGAATAGGACAAACTGAAAGGAATTAGACAAAAAGAAGTTACCTTGGTAGACCGAACAATACTAGAATAGCTGTAACTTCACATTTTCTAGTTAGCTTCTGAGGGTGTGTTCTGATTCCGACTACTTCGCGACCACCCATTCTCGGCCTCTTGAGTATCTGGAATAAGACATCATTGCTTGTAATGCATCACTAGGTTACCTAGATACTAACATTTTTAAGCTAGTAAGAAACTGAAACATGATTTCAAGAGACTGAATGGCTTACACTGGTGACTGTCTGCTCTTCTGATAGGCATAGACCTCTGGTTTCAGGCATATGATGGAAACCCTAAAGTAATTCCCAGTCAGAAATTTCCCAGACTAAAGAACAGAAAAACTACAGGTACAAAGTCATCCTTACATGCTTCTCCCCTTCAATGGCTTCATTAAGGGCTTGTCTTTCAACAAGAAGCATAGGAACTTGCTGTTCTATTGTCATGTTCATGCCTTCATAATAGTCTCTGATGGCATGGTAAAGTGGTTGGCAATCCCCGGTATCCATGATGGCAGATTCCATGCACTCTAGGCATAAGCTCCTACCGTCCCCAAGTGATACATATCTTGCATTCCATGGCTTAAAGAATATAAGAACAATATCAGCATCAAGCATATTAGTTGAATGATAGGTGATCCAACATGTTTAATTTTACAGATAACCATACCTCCAGACGTTCACAACTACAGCATCGTTTGGTGACATCATGCTCATGTGAAGGACAATATTTCTGAGACCAAAACGGGTGGCACCTATACTCAATCAAGCCTGCTGCATTTGTTGGGATCTGAAAAGGAAATGGTGGATCATAAAATCAACTATGAGGGATTAAACAGTTAGAAATAATCATTGGTCTGCAAGTATATTTCAAATTTCATGAAATATTTCCAAAACTTAAACTGCTTCACCAAAATATGCAATGGTGACTACTGCCTACACCATAAATTTAATAATATAAGCTGGTTCCTAATCAGAACAAAAATATTGTTGAGCAATTTTTAAAAAAAAATTAAAATATAATCTACAGAAGAACATGCTGTAAAACGTTCTCTCTAGGTTGGTGAACTAGACAAAATTGTCTCAAAGATGAAAAAATGCAAAAAAAACATCAATGGATGAACTAATGAAGCTGTCATTCCATTTCGACCTGTGATACTGCAACAGCAAGTGATGATTTAGATGGATGACAATCAGTGAGCATGTGCCAGTATATGCATTTGTCTGTTCGCATACATGCACAACTATACTCTCTAAGGATTTTGCATTTTCAACTTAAGCAAGAGAAAGAATCAATGGTTTCCTAACTGAACATGTAGGGGAAGCCTATATCTGAAGATGCAGTCGAGATTAACACAATGAACCAAAAATTGGAGTAACGATGAGCGATTTCCATTAACCAACTACATAAAGAAGCATCATGATTTTTGTCCTTACAAATTGGAAGCAAACTTCACATTTGGGGTGAGTCATTTCCCTGAAGCATGATTTGTGATATGTATTGTTCCCTGACAAGGAAAACTTGATTCAACAAAGAAACCAATGAGCTAAACATGAGGAAAGATATTAAACTATTCAGTCTGTACAAGAATTGAGATTACAAGTTTAATTTCTTTTTTTTTTGGAGAGAGATTGAGTTACAGCACAAGATAGTTGTAGACCGAGGACAAGAATGTACCTCATGTTCAGTAATTGGGTAACCACAGGCACGACAAAGAAAGCACTCTGGATGAAAGAAAGTTCCCATGCACCCCAAGTAATTGCCAGAGCCAATATCCCCATGACAGCCATTACATATCCTGCAATTTATACATGTGCATATAAGATTTCTTGTACACAAGAAATACAGATGCTCCGTGATGGTATATGTTAATCCCGAGACAAGTGTGAACAAGCAACAGTTTCTACCAAAATGTAATAGATGTTCCTTCAATACTTCAAAACTAATAAATATCTACTCGAAGACATCAATTTGTCTTAAATTTGAATTTTTTTTATTCTCCAGTTTTACACCAAAGGTTACAGGAATGGTTTCATCTGTAATAGGTATTAGCATGCTACAGTTTCCATTTTCAGTGAACAGTCACAGAAAATTTTCTCAGAAACACGACTTAAATTTGATGCCCCAAGAATTAACCACTCTAGAGGCAACCTTCTGTGAAATAAAAATCCATAAATACTACAAAGCAGAAAATTTTCTTCTTGATCCCTTTTTTAATTCCATCAAGTAAAATTACAAAAGAAACAGGGACCCCATGCAGGACTTCTTTCTCTTTACCCGTTAATAATTATCAGTGGATAGAAAGTTACTTGAGCTTTGTAAGACAGGATTAATTGCAATGCAGTAGAAAATAATTAGGCTAAATTTCAAATGACACAAAGCACAAGAGGTTATTTCAACAAAATCCAATTACCTATAACTTCTGGGATTATATTCCCAAGGGGCATATGAAGGAGCATACGGAGGAGGATATGGAGGAGGATATGGGGGATATGATGACGAACTAAGGTCATGGTTAAGTGATCTTTCTAGATCTTCTTCATTGTCAGTCCTGCATTTGTATCCTATGAAGCACAGAACTGTCAGTCTCAACCTCAAAAGAGTGAAATTGGTAATATAGTGGCACACTAAGTCAATAGAGAACTGAACAATGTATATAGATCTCTGGTAGACAGCAACAAGGAATATTAATTTCATAGACTTTAAAATATACAAAAGAGAACTTTTAACTGTCACCTGGTCTTTCCAAATCTTCAGACAAAGAGACTGCAGTTGCACGGTCTAGTTCCTCTTTCTCTTTACTAGCGTTAGAGCGATCATCCTGATGAACTTTAAAATTGTGTTAAGAAACATTTAATCAGACGAGACATCAAATTCAATTTAAAAAGATAATACAAAGTTTAGTTTAAGCAAATATAAATAACAGTTATCATGTGTTAAAAGTAGTCTAGCTGAAACATAGAAGTGGCTTTTGATGACAATACTCGAACTCGTCTATGGTATCGTCATCAGCTTTCTTTTTATTAAGACGAGATCACATATTGGATCATTTCTTGGTGATAAAAGAGAGATTTTGAAAGAAATATGCACCACATTTCACATTGCAGGTCATTTATCCAGAATGTATACACTGCTACAGCAAGCTCTGAATCAAAATTAATGAAAAGTAAAAAGATTACCAATGTTCTGACAGGAGCACGCCAAACCATATTCTCATCTCCTAGAAACTGGGGTTGTTGTCCACGTGGCGATCCCCTATTACCCTTGAAAATTTTAGTCAGCCATTTCATAAACCTTGACTTTCTCTCTGCGTATGAAGAAACAAAGTGACCTGCTTTAAACCCCACAATCATATCATCATCAAAAAAGCTAATCTTTTTACGCAATTCAAGGGAAATACTCAAAAGGGTATACGTTAAACAGCAAAAAAATCAAATCTTGGAACTTGTGAAACATTACCATATATGCAAGGCTGAGAAAACTGATTGACAGTTGAAGAAGACATGGCAAAAAGGTGGGAACAAATTGTGAAAGAGAAAGAGAATGGTAATGTAATGGAACAGAGAGAAGAAGAATGGCATCATTGGAAAAGGGTAAGTTATAAGAAAAAGCAGAGAATCTTTGAAAGGGAAAGATATTCTTGGCTTGGGAGAAAAAAAATGAAGGATGGGGATTGGGGAAAAAGTGGGAGAAGAGAAATGGAGGAATCTGATCGTGATGGAAAGGGAAGGAGAAAGGCAAAGACAAACTGGTCGTTTCATTGGAGTGTGACTGAAGCCTCACACAACTCATATTCAACATTCAAGAATGTCTTCCTATGAGAATTTTCACAAGTTGGATGCCACGGAAAAATATGTTCTTTTCTCATAATGGATTCTTTTATACTCTATTTCAAACAATAGTTGTCCAGCAGTAACTTGACACCCCTTCAAAATTAATAAATAATAGGAAAAATATTACTATATTATTTTTTAATTTTATTAAATTTAATGCTTTAAAAATGTAGTAGATGATAAATAGTACTTATTTAAAAGCAAGGGTAAAATAGACTCAAAAGGTAAATTATCTCATAATTTTTTAAATTGGACAAGTATTGTCGGACAACTATTTTAGTATAGTGGACAACTATTGTTGGACGGAAAAAATATTACTCTTTTTATGTTTTATATCGGTGACATTACTAGAAATACATATCTCAAATTACTTATATATTTATTTAATTAAGATAAAAACTAGTTCAAAAATTTACATTTTACCTCTCTAGTTGATTTAAAAGCCTAAATTGTTTTTATATTCATACTCTCATCCACTTTGAAATACTTCTAAGAATTGTTTAAAAACAAGTACAAAAAACAACTCAAAAAGTGGGAACTTCAGTTAATCGAGAAGATCAACCAAAACAAGAGAGTGTAGAGTAAAAACTAATCATCCAAAACTTGAAGATTCAAAAAAACAAATTGAAATGGGCGCTAAAAAAATTGAAGATTCAAAAAGTTCAAGGTGATGGTTGCCGGTTAGAGAATCTCCTAAATAGAGTTAAAGTGTATTTTTTTTACTATATCACTTATTATATTGAGTTTCATAGAATAAGTAAGTACTTGTAAAGTTTTTAAATGATTTAGTCTCTTTATTTCTTTACATGCATCTTGAGTATATCTTTATCTATTACAATCCTTTTCTTTCTGTTATTTCACTTCGGATATATTACATACTAGTACACACGTGATTCTGCTCTTGTAGAATTGCACTCACAATTCAGCTCTGGAAAAACTCCCTGAGGTCCAGAGAGAAATGAAATTTATAGTCAACCTCTGCCTTTCAGATAGCTTTCTTTTTCAACATTTCTATGTGGAGATAGATGTAATATTAATATGATTTATAGTTTCAGTTTACTATTTGAAGTTTTCCTAAGGCTCAAATTGGTTCCGGCCTTGTTTCGTAGTGAATTTATGGATTTGAATACTTCTAACACTGTTTTATTTTGTAAATTCATCAGAAAAGCGATAACTAAAAAATCTCCCCAAGTAGGATTCGAACCTACGACCAATTGGTTAACAGCCGACCGCTCTACCAATGAGCTACTGAGGAACAACACACTTAATGTTGAAAGTCGACTCTCGTTCTTTGGACCAACCTATGACCGAAGAAAAATGAGTTCGTCACTCTTTTTCACATACACCGGAGAAAGGGTTATGCTAGCAAAGCCCCCTCCCCCGGCCGGAGAGCCCTCGGGACAAGGAGGCGGCGATCAACCATCCACTCTTGAGATTCATATTGATCAATAGATCTCCGCGTCCTGCCAGTTTGCTAAGTAGACTCACTCTATCGAGGGGTAACTCGTACATTTAATGTACTGATGTCATTCGACTTGCATATTTTTATGATGCAGATACATGTGTATAGGATCATCAACAGACATTTCGTTGAGATCACTCTACACTCCTAACACCCTGAATTTGAGAAAGGAAAATTTTTAAATTTTCAGAAATTGCAGGTGCTATCGACGGAGGCCACATACGGACCGTAGGTGGGGTCCGTGGTTGGTCACCTCAACTCTTCCCCCAGAACCCCCAAAATTTCCAATTAACTCTCGACCAAATGCCGGACCTATAGACCGTAGGTGAGACCACGATCCATGGTCAAAGTCTGTGGTTCAGCCCCCAGTTTCCAGCCCTCTGACAGCCAACGACGACTGACAGGACGGACCGTCAGTTGACCTACGGTCCGTCGATGGGCCAGTCGACTTTTAGTTTAGAGGTAGTTGGGTCTTTTCCTAATTATTTTATCCCTAAACTACTTCGTTTTGGTCAGTTTTAGCCTATTATTCTAGTCAGATTTTACCCTAAACCATTATTCTCTAGAATTCCCCAAGCTTAGAACAAAAGAAGAGAAAGAGGCGACTCAAAAACCCTCCAAGAACGCAACAGGTTCTCTTTAGTTCCAGCCCCGAAATCGAAAGATTTCTTCATGAAATTCGTCACCAGGTATGTGGGATTTCACTAGTGGGTTCCTTTCATCACTAGGTCCCTAGAATTCAGTCAGATTCTTGATTCCTTTATCTTGTGTAGACCTAGGGTTTCTAAAACCTTAGATATTAGTTGTGATTTAGCTGCTAGAGTATTCCTAATCAGATTATCATGTTTTCGTGGAATCGTTGCTTAGTTCTTTGCATGAAATTCAGAACCCTAGTTGTGTAGATTATCTTAGTTCATGAATTCCACATGCTAGGTCAGTTAAACAGATATACATGCCTCAGTTTTTGAATGTCATATTATCAGTCTATAATTGTTACATTCTCAAATTTTTCATGTAAGTATTTTGAGCTATTCAACATGAAATATTTCAGTCATAATGTGTCATATACATATTCAGTTGGGAGTAGGCTTAGCACCGAGTGGACTAAGGTTTCAGCGTACTCTCATAGTCCCAGAACTACGTGCCCCCATAGGTTAAGTCCCCTTTGTGGGCATCAGTTTTAGTGATCACACCAGTCATGCCTTTATACCCCTGGCAAGGTATATTTGATCCTTCGATATGGTGTATACATCGGACACCACGGTTAGCTCACGTGGTGGTTATGTCAATTACTAGTAGCTCCCACAGTCAGACTCTAGTGCATTTGACATGTTTTCAGTTATACTTCAGTATTAAGTCTCAGCATGTTATGTACTTAGTCATTGCATTCAGTTCAGTTCTTTTCAGTATATATTAGTATTTTCATCATGTTCAGATTATATCATTGCTCAGTTATGCTTTGTTCAACTTATATATTTATTCAACTTTTATCCTATCCTGCATGCTCAGTACCTTCCAAGTACTGGCGCATACTCTGCGCTACATCTTTTCGTGATGTAGCCTCAAGTCCTCAGCATTTAGATCACGTGTAGATCACTTCCCGATCCACATTTAGAAGCTTCAGTGGTGAGTCATCATACTTTGAGGACTATAAACATGTTTTTCAGATTTAGTCTTTGATTTCATGAGTTTCAGCTTTGCTAGGGTTAGCTGGGGGCATGTCCCAGCAACTCTAGTCAGTTAGAGGCTTTTTCAGACATAGTTTAGATTCAACTTCAGTTTTTGCGTGATTGTTCAGTATCACCAAACTTTTAGTAGTTTTATATATATTCAGACCAATATTGGGTATTCCACATTATTCAGTTATCTCATGATTAAGCTTCCGCATTAGTTATCTTTTCATAGATATGTTCATTTTCTTATGATATGTCAGGTTAGCTTGGGATCACTCGTGATCCTAGGTCCCGTGTTTACGCCCAGGGGTAGCCTCGGGGCGTGACAACTAGCTTTTGGTGATCCCCTTGCATTTCAGAGGACTCCACATTTACTTTCAGTTTAGTAGCTTTGAGATGTCATGGGTCTTGTCCCGGTACCTATCTTATAATTTGAGGCTTCATAGATAGTTAGATTTGAGATGTCCTCAGAGTTCTTATTAAACTGTTTTACTACTACTATGTTTATTACATTGAGTATTTTCAAATTTTTGAGTTGAGTATTGACTTTGAGTTCAAATGATCAAATTTTGTTTTAAGCTGCATATTGCTTGAGTAAGTCTTCCGCTAAAGAATCATCCAGACCAAGGGTTCGCTTGAGGATCAACAATGGTTCTCAATTGCCTACCACGTCCAGAGTGTAGGCTCAGGACGTGACAATACTACTTGAATACCACAAGTCACAATCACAATTTCATTGCATCATATTACCTACATGATATCATTTTGTATGTCTCCCTACCATGCATTGCACAAATCATACTACAAAGCAATAGACATACTTATATATATATACATCAAAACATACAACATCACCTACATATATACACCTATATGTCAATAGCCTAAAATATTGGACCTCATTATGAGTACACATTCATTCCTTGAGAAATATCTCTCTAGTCCATGAATCAATACTTTTCTCGTTAATTTAGTTCCCCTTGATTACCACAAGTTTCAGAAATAACTATAACCTAACAATTTCAAAAACACATAACCTCACAATTAGCACCAAATCACCCCAATAAGGAAACTCAAGATTAACAATCAAGAACGCTAAAACTACCCCTTGTCATTATCTTTTTCCGCCTTAGCAGCAATAAACAACAATATTTAACCATCAGACTATGTGCCCGAAAGCCTAGGCATGAGACCTTTTGTCAATCTATAAAATATCATGAAGTAGAAAACATGTCTAATTGTTCAATTAAGAAAACCTAGCCTACCTGGGCACCGAACAATTGCAACAGAAGTCTAATCGCGAACCCTGACTCCTTTTGTGAAACTTTAGCTTGTTCTTGGTCTAAAATAATAACATAATACAAAATCAATCACAAATGGCTTAAATATTTCAAGATTATATGCAAATCTCAAATTCTAGACCAACCTCATGATTTTCCCACTCATTTCAGGACTTTCCCACCAATAATTCACCTAGAGCTATAAATTTCATGGTTATACTCGTGAATTATAATAAATAAATCAAGAATGAACATTATTAAGATTAGCCTAAGGTCTTACACCCTACAATCCTCATGAACTCATATTTCTCCATATTAGAATGAATGCAAACCATCCTCTAGGGTCATAAATATATTTTCTAAGGATTAAAGAATCAAACGAGCATTATATTGATGGAAAGACTTACCTTGAAGAAGAAAATTAATGGAAAACTGAATAAATCGCCCCTTCCTTGCCCTAGCATGACCTTGGACGAGTTTGGGAAGAAAAACAACGTTTTGAGGCAGAAAATAACTTTTAATTTTGTGCAGCCCGATATAGTTGCGTGCTATAGCGCCCTGATTCTAGCTATAGTGGCCTCGACTTTTCAGTATGGATAACATATGGTAAAATGATCATAGCCTTTTACTGCGAACGCGAAATGATGCAAACTTGGTGATGTTGGAAAGAAGACTCATATACATTTAGTTTGATAGGCCATGTGACACCTAATTCATTATAGACTGAGAGATGATAGGTATGGTTAATTGAAGTTGAGATTAGTTTAAACTAAAGCTCAAAACTAAATCAGTAAGGACACTTTTAACTAACTTTGTGATAGCGGCATTGTACGACCTTAATTCATAACTAATGCATTCACGTACCAAGGAATTGATCCTAACTCTATAACGAATGAGATTCTTATAACCTTATCGCAAATATTTTCAGTAACGGCGAAATATGTCCTTACAATTTATGTTCGCTAGAAATGATGATCGTGATAATGGTTGATGTTAGTGGCGTACTAATAGTTGTGATGGTAGAGATGGTATTGTAGTGATTGTGACGATGACAAATAGTAGTGATTGTGATGGTAGAAATTGATTGATGTTAGTAATTGAAGATGTTGATGTTGGTGATTTGAAAAATGTTTGGTAGTTGACAACGTCTTGGTGGTAGTTGGCGGCAATGCTAATTGTAGTGGTGAAGGTGGTTAGTAGTGGTGAATAATAGTGGTGGAGGTGACAACGACGACAATGGTTGATGGATGAAGAAATGTGATGGTTGACGATGTGTTGGTGATGGTGCAAGTTATAATGATGAAATTGTGTCACGGCCCAAAATCTCATTAAATCATTTATCATATATAATTGATTAGTTAAAGTAGATCGAGTTTATCATTTTTTAAATTTCATAAACTTCTTTTAATTTTTATTTTATATTTCAAATATTAATATTATGTAATTCTTAAATTTTATAATTAATGTAAATACATGTACAAAAAGCAAGTACCATAATAATAGTATTTTAAAATCACATCCACTAAAGATCATACTATATCTAAAGTACTATCAAAGAATGTGGTATAGTGAATGAAATAACTTCTCTCATAATTAGAGGTCTCGAGTTTAATTTTTGGATATAAAAATCTTTCATAAAAAAATCTAATTTAAATAGGAAAATTGTATGAAATAGCAAACTATTAATTCAAATTAAATGTTATAGCTATAGTTTATTTTAATTGTAATTCGCAGCAAACATCTCCTTTTTTTGCCATCTGATTCGATATACAATTAGCCATTTTATATATTTCGATATAAAATGTGTTTGTGTTTATATAAAGTGAAATAATAGTGTATATACAAATACAAATACATATATTTTCGTCATATACACTTATAATTATACAAATACAGATCTTATTATACAAATTACAATGTATAAATGAATTTATACAAAATTGAACAATTTGTATAAAACTGGATGTTTGTAGTGAATTATACAAATCTTTGTTTTTTAATTTGCGAATCATACAAATCAAAAGCTCCATAACAAACATAAAATTTTCTATGGATCGCATTTATACAAACAACATCTATATAACATATAAATATGATTTTTATATTTGCTATATGTGAATGCTGCTCATTTAAATATGAATTAGTCCGACTCGCAAAAAAAAAAAAAAGGTGCAACTCAAGCCTGGTTGATGCACTTGAGAGAGGGCGCCCACTTTTTGGGCCAGCACTTTTTTTGAATTGCAATCCCCTTCTCTCTCCGATAGGGTTTCAAATCAAACACCTAAATTACACCCACTTCACTCTTCTCTCTCTTTCCCATCTTCTGAAAATTCAAATCTGTAAATTGTACATTTCACAATCCAAGAATCTATTCATAGATGAATTCTACAGATTCGATAAAGTCCCTTTTGGCTACTACTGGCGGTGACACTGTTAAGCTTTTTGACCTCACTTTGGAACCCCGTGATCCCTGCATTCTTAGCTATACTCCTTCCCCTGGATTCCAAGTCAATTCCGTCAAGTGGAATCACACTAGTTAGTTCCCCCTTTCTATCAATATTTACATTCTTTTTGCAAAATGGATTTAACTTTGGGTGTTGCAGATTTGGTGGTGGCAAGCGCTGGAGATGACAAGAAGATATCTTTGTGGAGGAAAAATGGACAGAGTTTGGGGACTGTACCACTGGCCGGCACTGATGGTGCTGACAATATCGAGGTACTTTTGTTTACCTTTTTACTTTTTCGCTGCAAATTTAGTTGAAATCTAAGATAGATACTTAGTTGTCCTGATATCAAAATGTAATATTTCCTTAATTGCCAATTATTTCAATGGATTTTGGCACAGCTTTCTTTGAAAATGGTGAATTTTGAGAGGTTAAAGATATGTTGTAGTTTGGACCAACTTCATTTTTACCTCTATTTGCTGCTGAAAGTTACAGGAAAATTTGTGTTTTCATATGGTAGGTTTTCAATGCACTGGGCAGGCCTCAATAATGTTCTCACATATTAGAGAAATTTCTTAAATATTATAGTGTACTGACTATCACATTTCAAAAAGAGACATTGTAGCACCTTGAAACTATTGTACACATGACTAGGCTGCTTTTGCCATATGCATTTTATCTAAGTTGCTCGAATTCTTCACTTTGGGTGTCGCACCAGTGTCGACACGACGTTGGTGTGGTGTGGGATCCGTACGCGATTTGGTCAACCGGTTTCGGGTACTTTGACCAAATTTAGAGGGAGAAATTCTGGAAAGATTTCATGATTTATGTATTCAAAACAAAAGCTAAGGTGAAATTGAAGAAAATGGAATACCTTGTATATCTCCTCTGGATCATTAGTTTTCTCAAGTTTTCCGCATAATATCTCATAATTTAGGTTTAGTAACTCTAATTTAAGATATTTCAATTATTTTTAGCCGAATTTCTGCACCCGTTTCCATACATGGATCCATATCCCCGAATCTTAAAATTTAGATCATAGAGGATCCGACCTCTAGATCCGCACCCGTATCGGACACCTGCACCCAAGTCGAGCAACTTAGCATTTTATGCAACATGGATACTTCTGGTTGTTCCCAGAATACAAAAAAAAGGGTAGGCTGATTGGGGGGGGGGGGATATTTGAGCTGTTTTTTTTATAGTAGTAGCTTCAAATATTAATTTTTTCCCTAATAAAGTAATTTCGAATAGTGATCATGTTAAATTGCCCTGGGGCATTGATCTAGTGTAAGATCTCAACACATGATGTGTGGGTTAGGTGCACATCATGGGTTGAACCCGGTCACAGATAGAAACCCAGTGTTTATGTTTAAAAGGTTAGATGGCGGGCCCATTTTCTACTGAGTTTTGAACCATTCGACACGGACCCTTGGGGAATCAAAAAAATATTGATTATGATAAATTACTCATGTATCATCTAATACTATTCTTCTACAGGGGTTTCCCTATTTTCCAATGTTGAACGGCAAGTTTTTCAAATACTGTAATCAGTGTTAAAACACCAAATGAAAAGTAGACATCAACATGACATTGTTTGAACCATAATAATTTTGTTAAGAGGAAGCCAAAACGATGTCATTTTTGCTAAATTAGAAAAGCGTGTCTGCGATTGTCTTATAAGAATTCCATAATTTGCTATATTTACTGATCAGAAAAGAGTACCGTACTTTACATCTTTGTATATTGAATGCGCTTGCCTGAGATTTTTGTGTTTGCCTCTGGGTTTGAGTGGGAGAAAGATAGGGTTTTGGTCGGGTATAGAATGGATCCTCATTGTTCGATTATTCTATGGTATATATATTTATGAAAGAAGGATGCTGCACAAATGTGTGCTCTATTTCTATCCTGTGGCAAAAGGTGACGATAAGAAGATTGGTTGGAATAAAGTTAGCTTCCTATCCCATCCCCCATTACCTAACATGGGTCTTCGGTATAAGCTGTCAACATTTTCTTGAAGCCCAACTTGTTAAGTGGGCTGTCAATCAATTAAGTATCAAGTAGTTCATCTATATCACTTGCAGGAGTCTATTTCAACAATTAACTTTAGCAGCAAAGCGTCCAGATACATTTGTTCTGGAGGCAGTGGCCAAGTTGTACGAATATGGGATTTGCAGCGGAAGCGTTGCATCAAATGGTTGAAAGGTCATACTGATACTATTAGTGGTGCAATGTACAATTGTAAAGATGAGCACTTAGCTTCTATCAGTCTTAATGGGAATCTTCTACTTCACAACCTTGCTTCTGGTGCAAAGGCTGCTGAACTCAAGGATCCAAATGCTCAGGTTAATTCATTCTTTCTAAGTCCCACTTTGCTGTATAGCATCTTATAGCTGCAATTTGCTTTTGGTGTTTGGAATGATACTTTGTTTTCTGATGCCATTGTTCTTTGTCTGATTATCACAAGATCAGGTTTTGAGAGTGCTTGATTATTCTAAGATTAGCAGGCACCTATTGGTGACAGCTGGTGATGATGGATCTATCCACCTGTGGGATACAACTGGTCGCAGCCCCAAGGTTTGTTGACATTCTGGTGTTCTGAGATGATAAAATTTGATTTCATTACATTGTGTTGTGCCTAGACCTGTCTTGGTTAAAAGGTTTATAACTGGAGATTAATAGGGAATTCCATTTCTTTCTCCTCGCAATCTGTATTTGCAAGTCAGATCTCATCCGCTTATTTGGTATAGGCTAGCTATTGGCTATGACATAGAACATTTCTGAAAGAACAATCAGCGATGCATTTTCAACTTACAACTGTTGCTTTTCAGAGGGCTTGACGGTCTTTTACTCATGAAAAAAGAAATTTAGCACTGCTCTTTGGGGGTTTGGTAGTCAAAATTCACAGAAAGAGAAATTATTACTGCAATATAAGCTGTGCTGTTAGAAGCGCTATACGTTATAGCTTGTGGACTTCAAAGTTAGAGTCTGAGCTTGCATGTGACGTACAAAACACTGAATAACAGTTATCAAGTTTTCAGAGAGAGTTATTTCGAAACCTCCCAGTCCCTGTCTCAGTACATATTTTGCCTCCCTACCTGCCGACATTCAAAACATGCCATGGTCCTTCTACCTATAAAAAAACATGTCATGGTCCTTCCTCTGATCCTTCCCTGATGCTCTTCTTTTTCCTACTCTTCCTTCCCTTAATTTCTTTGAAAGATGAGACGTGGATATCCTTCTGTCTTCCCTCTCTGCAATTCCTTCCACTTCCCGTCCTCAGGCATGCTCTGATAGCCATAATGGTTAAATTTGCCAAATACAATGGTTTCTTGCTTTGCATTTTATGTTAATCTTTATAATCCCCTAATATAGTGGTGGACCTCTCTGGGTTGATGTCTCTCACGTGTACCTGTCTTACCTGCTGTGCATCGTTTTATTGGATAACTGATAATTATTTTTACCTTTGACAGGTTTCTTGGCTAAAGCAGCATTCTGCACCAACTTCTGGCATTAGTTTATCACCAACAAATGACAAGGTTTTTTCTCTATTTTACTCATCAACTGGTAGACGTATTGTGTACCTGTTCTACTGGAAGAACTGTAAATCCATCCTCTTGCCAAATAATGGGGATCATTTACTGGTGTGGTTTTACTGTTATGATTGCAGATTGTTGCTAGTGTTGGTATGGATAAGAAGTTGTACACTTTTGACTCAGGGTCAAGAAGGCCATCATTTTGCATTCCTTACGAGGCACCTTTTTCTTCACTGGCATTTACTGATGATGGATTCACTCTGGCAGCTGGAACAAGTAGTGGCCGGGTGGTATTCTATGACGTTCGTGGAAAACCACAACCCTTGACTGTTTTACGTGCTTATGGGAATTCTGAGGTATTTAATTTTTCGTTTCTTAATAAAGTGTTTTGTGTTTAGTATCAGTTTGTCCTTGACTGTGTACTTCTATTATGTCATTTCATGACCTTGGTTGGCAAAACATGAGAAAGGAAAAGAAAAGGAGAGAATAGATTCAGTTCTTATTGCCAAAGGATGGAGATATGTAACTATATAATAGTGGTTTGAGCTTGGGACTTCCATGTTGGAGGTCTCAAGTTCAAAACCCCTTGCCAGCGAAAGCAAGGGGTTTGCCTTCTGGGTTCGAGCTCGTCGCACCAGGCTTGCCTAGTGCGGTTTACCTCTCCTATGTGGTTTGCGAGCTATTGCACAGGAGCGGGGGTTTTACCCTGTGCGCACCCAAAGGGTAGCGGCTGCGGGTTTCCCTTGTCATAAAAAAAAAAGAAAAAAAAAAAGTAAAAAAAAAGTAAGCCCATATGGAGTTGGTATGCATAAATATTGAAGTCCACTTATTGTCTTTAAATTGTTTCTTCCGTGATGATAGAGGGGATATGCATGAAAATGGTAAATGTGCAAGAAGGGAGGAGGAGATTAGGTGGACAAGTAGGTGACCCACGGTTCTTCCAATATGGCATGTAGATTTTGAGAGGTTATAGATAGCCAGCATTTGCTTCGGGGAAGGGGAGGTAGTCCCACAAGCTGTTGACCATCTATGATATGCTTAGGGTGAAGCAATAGGGTTCAAAAGTGGCACATCACTTAGTCAGGCATGCCAACCAAATTTCTGGTTGGTTAAATGTGGATAGAATTGAACTCATTTCTCAATTTCCTGAAATCACAGACATTGTTAAGATATCCTTGTTTCTTCCTTGGCTAAATGTTTCTTTGTGGCATTGGTGTATCTATAGTAGACCAATGTGCATAATCTGATTGATGAGTTGGAAGATGGAATGCAATGTTGCCTTTTGGCATTGGGCAAGGGAGCTGGTCTGAGAAGCTCTTCCTCTTACTCATTCTCTTTCACTCTCTCTCTCTCTCAGCAAAATTAAACAGCATTGTGTTTCTATATCTGTTTGCATAACAATATAAACATACCAATGTAATCCATGCCGATATTCTGCATCTTTTAGCATGTACTGGCTGACCTTCATATATTTTGTTCATCAGCTTGTTAACTTTAGTTTTGTTCCTCAGTTCTGACAGTAACCTTCTTACTACTCTCTGATTTACCTCCTCTTACTAGAAAAGTGTGATGAATTTACAGGCTGTGACAAGTCTATGCTGGCAAAGAGCAAAACCTGTAATAGTCAATGAAAACAATTGCACAACAGAAATGGCTCTCCTGGGCAGTGCTTTGGAGGATTCAATTTTAATGCCTGACCCACTTCCTGCTATGATATCATCAAGCCTAGCAACTTCTATGACAACATCAGGTTCGAGAACCACTGTTCGTTCAGGTTCTGTGGACTCGTTTTCTTTTCCAGCAGGCATTACAGGATCTACATCTGGGACAACAGGTTTATCTCCATCTGAGGAAACACCCATACGAAGTAGTTTATGGAAAGGTGGATCTTTGGCAAGATTACATGCTCCTCGTAACTTCAAGGATGATATGGAAGTTTTTTCTCCTCTTGTTGAAGTTCAGCCAATTACACCTTCACTTGATAAGTTGTGGGATGATCAGGAAGGTTTTAAAAAGGATTTTGATAAGAAGTCATCTTTGCTATTTCCTTCTTCTCTAAGGTTTCCCCTTCCAGTTGAGGGTGGCAATGAGAACCGCCCCATATTTGATTGGAAATCAAGTTCCTTGCCCAAACAGGTTTGGATCTTGTCTGGTTCATGTGCCTAGATTTATTTTCTTTTGGAAAACAAATTATTTCCTTGGTTGCAGGACATTTGGTGAAATTGTGAGTTGCTCTTCTATATACAAAAATGATTTAACTTGTTTGTCAAAATTTCCTATGTTGTTGGATGCAAAATGGTGCTTTTGATATCTAGTTGAAGTAACTAATTCCTTAACTCCTTCATTCTTGGTTGCTAAATAATTTGTGAAGTCAATTCAAAAAGTGGTGTCAGTATTCTGAAGCTGAAATCAATGACTGGGTTTAACATTAAAATGCATGAGTTTTTATCTTTCCTTGACAAAATTTCACATCTTTGACATCCCGCAGGAGGATGCTTCTTTTGCACAGTTGTCTTCTACTCCTACATCTTCCCGTGGTGATGATTCTTCCTCCATAACTCCTCCAGAAGCTTGGGGTGGTGAGAGATTATCGGATAGATTATCTCACCTTCGGCAGTCAGGAAACATGCCTTCCCGTTTTGCAATCTCGACATCTGGTCCTCTTGCACCAGGAACTATGTTATCTGGATTACAGGATAATTTTCCTGCAACTCAGAGTATCAGCTCTTTAACTAGTTCTAGTCTAAGTTTGGCTAATTTGCGCATAAAAGAAAATCCAAATGAAGAAACTATTCTAGGATCTTCAGAACATGCGAGTTCCACATCCTTTTCAGTTGGAACAAAAGGCAGTACGGGGCAGGGTACTCTTGATTCTCTTGGTTCAACTATGTCCCTCCCACGAAGATTTTCCAGTTATGCTGAGAGAATAAGCACCACACCATCCTTTAGTGATGGAACCCTTACTGTTGGTTCTCCAAAAACTAAGAAAACTGGAGCTGAAACAAGGGAGGAGCTTCTGAATAGTTTGTTATCTAGGTCGGACACGTCGTCTGCTACAGCAGCTGGTGCTTTCCAAGCAATGAATGTATGAATCAGGAAAACTTGGTTGTTCCTATCTTTGGCATCATTTGTTATGCATCATCATCATGGATGTTTTCACCTTTTGTGTTTTTCGAGGAGAATCTCGGAAGCATGAGCTGGTGGAAAGATCCTTAATGATTAATCATTCCAAATGACAGACTTATCTTTTTAATAGAAAGTTTTCATTTGACCTATGAATTTTTTCAGGGTGAAATTAAGCAATCACAAAAGTCCACAATGCCTGAATTGCAGCAGGGAAGTTCCTTCACACTCCAGCTGTTTCAACGTACACAAGAAGAAACTCTTTCTTCCCTTCAAAAATCCATTCACGAGGATATGAGGAATCTTCACTTAGATATTTTAAGACAATTTCATATGCAGGAGGTACATTTCTTAACTTTGCACTTGCCTAGTTCTTCTGCTGTATAGTTATCTCTTAGATTTTGCACATTACGCAGATGGAAACTTCTAGTGCTATAAAATTGATACTGGAAAATCAAGCAGAGCTGATGAAAGAGGTTCAATTACTTCGAAGGGAAACACAGCAGCTTCGACAGTTATTATGACCAGAGTAGCTTGAGGTCTTGTCATTACGATTCCTTTAGTTTTAGTGATGTACCCAATGTTGTTTTAGGAGATTTGTGCTGACAGTTGTGTAGTGACTAGCGAGTGCGGAAGTGTTTATTGTGTGTTTATCTAAATATGGGCGAATTTGGGGGTCTATTTTACCCTAATATAGTAAAGGAGGGTGATGGCTGATCAATACTTGACAGTTATGCTGTTATGGTTGTGTACAGAAAGTTGGCTAGGCCAATTTCAGAAATTTAATGTACAGAACTACAGATCATCTGTTTCACTTTGATTAAAAAAATATCCTTCCAAGTCGGAGCAGGTCTCATCTTTATTTATTCATATTTTGTGATGTTCATGGGCTACTTCTCAATATTAGATAATTCCAACTGTCAAGTTTAAAAAATAATTCATTATACTGTGCTAATTACGTAGTACTACTTGGTTTGAGAAAATATTCGATTGATGTTAATAAAAATGAGCAGCTAAGGGAGTCCTATCAACTTGTTTCTGATCTAGGATCATAGACTCATGAGTTTGGTCTTACATAGCACAATTTATATTGTTCATCTACTTTATCTCTTTAGATGATACCATAGTTTCTGCGATTATTCTTTTATTAGGTGGAACCTGGAGGGTACCAGTGAAGTAGCAGCCATGGTGCTTAAAACTAGACTTTCTCCTTACTTTTATTACTTCATCGTACAGCTTAGCATTAGCAATAACTTATATTTGATGTAATTTTCTTCATTCTTCATACTGAAGAATTAAGGTTTGCTAAATGTTCCTGTCTTTTCTTAGGGTACTTGTAGAAAATGAATTAAGTAGTGGGAGCAAATAAACTTGAAATATGTAAGAGCTTTGGAATCCATAAAACTTTTCAACAAAAGCGTCAGGCAGCATCATCACAGCACAAGAAGAGCAATACACCACGGTCGAGGATTCACTTAAGACAAATGAAAATGCAAGCCAGTACATGTTCGAGAAATCATTGTTAAGCGAAAGCAAGCATGCGCAAAGTGATTTGACTTGACACTAACAATCATGAAAACTGGAAATGCAATCTCATCAACAAGCAACAACCTGTTGCAAGTGCAACCAGAACTCGAATAGAGGGCTAACTCTATTTATAAAATTCACCAACATTTCTATTTTAACTTGCCAAAGCTCATAGTACATTAAATTTATCAATGATATAGCAAAAACAACTAAAAGACTTCACAATCATGGTATTGATCATTGACAGACATTGCGATGTGTAGCCAAATTAAATTACCCCTACTAAAACGTCAATCAAAACTTGTGCGAACCTACGCCTCAATGAATTTCTTCAGGTTCTTAAGCCACATCTTGTATTCTCTGCCATCCTTGTTGATCATGTACTCATGCAAGAAGTTGGTTGTGCTGGGCTTGATACCCCTAATCTCCAGATACTTGTGGAAAGCCTTTTGGAGGTTCTCATCCAAATCCCTGATGATGATAGAGAAGCAGATATATTATATTAGTATAATGAAAACAGATAAGAAATTCGTTAAATTAAACATCAAGACTCACGTGAAATCAGGTCCTTCATAAGCAATCTGATCCTCAGCAACATTAGGATCTTTGATTGACAAAGTGTCAATAGCAATCTCATCAGCAAAAGATGTGATACCAAACTCCAAAGATGGCCCATTCTTCTTAGACACCCTAACAACTATAGGAATTTGGGACTGATTGGCCCCTTCGTTATCAGGATCATCACCGTTGTCATTCTCATCTCCATCACCAGTAACAAGGTCGGGCATGTGAACTTCGACATTAATAGATTCACCTTGATACTCTCTTGTCAATGTTATAGTTTGTTGTCCAGGATGATCTTCAATCTCGAAGGGGAAACCCTCAGGAGCCTCGTCAACCTGCAATCACAATGAAAAAACAATGATAACAGTACTAAATCTGCTAATCCAGTAACATTTTTTGGGTAAAACTAAAAACAGCATGATTTTTTCCCATAAGATTCACTAAAAACAGACACAAATCAGCAGCACAATCCAAAAATTACACGATTTTAACTAAAATTAAAATTCATTTGCCACATGAAATTGGTCGCACATATATAGGAAAAAGCAGAATTGGGGAAAATCAAACCTCGTCTTGTACGTCGGATTCCTCAACACATTGGATTTCGGACTGAAGGACTTTGAGGAGCGATTCATCAGAACTGGGCCTCTTGGTAGAATAGAAATGAAGGGTGGACGGTGCTGAGCTCCGAAAGAAGTTTCTAGAAGCAGCACTACGGTTAACTACGGTGGATAAGAGAGCAGAGGATCGATTATGGTAGCTCTGTGTTCTACAGATCATCCGAGCAGCCAAGGGTACAACTTGAGAAGCAGTCCTTCTGATGATGTTAGTGACAGCCATTTTCGCAGAGGTAAAGAATTTAGGGTTTAAGGAGAAGAGGAGGCTTGGGTTTAGGGTTTACGCTACAGGTTATATTAATAGGAGAGTTCTCAACTTTTTTTCGGAAATTTACAACTTCAACTTGGGGTAGAATGGGAAGTGCAATAGCAAATATAACACATTTTCTCTTTTCAGTTATTATGTTGATCAAATATAGCTTTCATTTCATATTAGAATTTAATATAACTTTTATGAGATATATTTTATTAGTCTTTATATGATGCTAAAGTTAATTGGGTCTACTGATTTCAACCTCGTGTGTCTCTTCATTTAGAGGTGATCAAACTGGGTTCGAATCCCACCTACTGTAGTTATTTAATATTCAAATTTATATGTTATTATATTACTTTTATATTTCTATGTTTAATAAAAATAACACATGAATCGATAGTGTGACATGTTTTAACTAACGTGCATTAATTATTGATAGTGCACCAATCATCTTTAAATATTGAGTTTGCCTCTGTGCATGGGACCAATATTTATTTTTTAAAGTGGTGTTACCATTAAAGTGAGTGTTATATGATATATCAATTATCAAACATGAACTATGTATTTATTGTATATAACTATATCTTCTCCTTTCCTTCTCTCCCTTTGTAGCAATTTTTTTTTTGTATTTTGCTTTGTGTATTTGTATTAATTATATATTTTCTTTCTCCTTCTCCAACCGTCTCTTTTTTTTTAAAACTTTTATTTTTGTATTTTATTTTATGTGTTAGTGTCAACTCTGTATTTGCTCTTTTTTTTTTATCTCCCCATCTCTCTTCCTCTATAACTTTTTTCTTCTATTTTTTTTAGTGTGCATTTGTATCAATTGTATTTTTGTTTTCTTTGATTTCCTTCTCTCAAAGGCTTTCTTTTTTTAAATTTTTTTATATGTTTTGCTTTGTGTATTTTTATCAATTGAATATTTACTCTAATTTTTTCATCTCTCCCTCTATAGCTATTTTTCGTATATTTTGCTTTGTGTATTTGCAATCTCTCTCTTTCCTTCATTTTTTGTCCCTACCTCTCTTTTCAACCTTTTATCATATATTTTGGAGAAAATGGTCTAAAACCCCTCCAACCTATACCCAAAATTTCAACTACATGTTGACACCCAATTTTGTCCCTCCACAATATAAATTAATCATTGAGCTTCTTAAATTTCAAACGATTTGAAATAATTAGTTTTTATCAAGTTCAAAATAGTTTTCAATTTATTTTTAATTAATTTTATCTTCTTTTTTTTTTTATAAATTTCAAATAATAGATATGTTTTTATATATAATTATGTATATAATTAGTATATTTTATGAATATTCAAAAATTATCTCAAAAGATTTTACGTTTTAGTTGAATATCTTATTAATTTAGTTCAGCTTAAATTATGGTTATAATTTTAAATTAACTATTTTATAATCAAATTAATTATTTTATTTTGTTAAAGTTAAGAAGCTCGTTAGTTAATTATACTAATTCGTCTTATTTAATTTTAGTCGATTTCACCGATTAAATTCAAATTGGCTAAGTTATAAACTTGAGATGGCTAATTTTGCAATTCATTTTGCCACTTTCAACCAATTCTTTCAACCCTCCTTTCAGCCTAATGTTTTTAAGTTTCCAGGCCCAATTCTTATTTACATCAGCAGCTTTCCAAATCCCAGCCCACTTCTCACAAAACCAACCCATCGATAATGAATCTCAAAGTTTAGCCTAAATTCATTGAGGTGGTCACTCGATTTTGGGATGATGAGAGGATGGTGTTTCGCTTCAGAGATGTCGAAATGACACCAACTGTTGAAGAAATCAAAGATTGTCTAGACAACGTCGGAATGTGCCAGAAAAGGAAAAATCATCCAGATCATCACATTTTGCTACCAGATAAGCCGACTAGCACAAAACTGAAAACTTGTTGTTACTGGTAAATGCAGATTGGCTAGACACCCCGAGTATTTCGTTTGTGAAGTTCTATGAACGATGGGGACACGAGAACTATTATAAGAATTTTCCAAATGAGTTTCTCGATCATGATAGTTGGAGTCAGACTCAAACTCTAGCATTTGCCGTATGCCTATTAGGGACGGTATTTCCTCAGGACAGAGCGAATGAAATTGATACTCGGATTGTCATGGTAACTCATGCCATCTTTGATTGTTGGTAAAAAGGGACAAGTTAAGAAATACTTCAACCTGGCCCCGATCATTTTGGCCGACATCTATCGATCTTTGGGTCAATGCAAAAATGGGTTTCCATTTTTTCAAGGGTGTAATATCTTGCTACAGTGGTGAATGTCTAAACATCTAGTAAAGACATATGAGACTCAGAAACAAAAATTGGCCGAACCACAAAAAGAAAGCCACCTGGACCACTACAAGTTCCATTTGAGCATCAACAAGTTCCTGATCCACAGCACGAGGGAAGCATGGGCTAAAGTCTTCCATGACATAAAATAAGGAAACGTACAATGGATGTTTCAAGATTTCATGTCAGAAAAAATAGTTGTTCAGGGGGCTAAGTGTCCTTTCCTGATTCCTTCTGGCATTAGAAGGGTACGACCCTACAACCCTAGCAGGGTAATGCGGCAATTCGGCAGAAGACAAATTCTACTTTTCAAAGGAGATACTAGCCGCTACGTCTTTGACTACAATGGGTGCGACAAAATACCTTACGCCAAGGATATTCGCCAAGAATGGGCTGGGTGGTTCAACCTAAAGAAAACCATGGCAGAATACAAGTATGAAGCCGTGTATGTTAACGAATACAAAAGGTGGTTGCAGGATGATCTATGTGGTACAATTGACCCGATGACACGCACGGGCCGACAGATTGAAGATGTCCAAGTAAGGCTCAAAATCCAAGCCTACCACTTTCAACATGAGTGGGACCGAAGAGAGCAAGAGTTTCAACATAGGGAACAAGAATACTTGCGTAGGGAACAAGAGTTCCAGCATCGAGAATATGAAAGCCAAAGGGCCTTAGCCTTTGTCACGCAAGAATTGGCTAATGCAAGGGCATGCCTGATACGTTTGGATTCAAACTTGGATAGTCAGCTTAACACTCTTCGGAGCGTACTGATGTCTTCCAAAGCTGTGTTCGCCGAGCCACATGTGATAACTAGCAAGTTCTTCATTCGTGAAGAAGTGGAAAAAGCAAAAGGAGGAGCGAGACCTTCGACCCTCTAGTTATCTTACTCCCCTGCGTGTGATTGATTTTTTTGTATTTGCAGTTTATCCCTTTCCCAAAAGATGTATCCCTTTTGTTAACTTTGTAATGAATTCTCTAATTATTTATGAATCTTATTTTGGGGGGTGCGATAATTTGTTTCAAATGGCGCAATACATCCTTCAAATCGCTAGGCCTAACTTGGGCACAAAAAGGTCACATATCTATTTAGGACGTGATATATGCTTATGTTCTTTAACTGTTTATATGATATGTTGCTTTGAATGAAGACATTTTTAGCCCATTCCTTTTCAATTTTTTTTGAAATTCTCCATAATTTTGAATACAAGTCACTACCCCAAAATGTCCGACCAAAATCGCATGAGTCTTGAGTTTCACAGCCAAAAATAAAATCCTACTACCAAATCCTAAGACATTACTCTATCATCTCAGGAAAGGTGAAATTGCTGCTAAGATGGAAAAAGGCAAGAATGTCGAGGTGAAGATGACGATTGAGGAGAATTTAAGGATGAAACTGCGTCGATTCAAACAAGAGATTCGGGAAATGGGAGAAAGAAGAATAAAAGTAGAACTAGCCACCGCAGCTGCGCAAGCCAAAAGTGCAGCATTAGACGCGGAGTTGGCGGCTAAGATGGCAAGATATGCTGTCATGAACAAAGAGACGGTTGCTATGCGGAAGGAACACGATGTCTTCAACAATGATATAACCATGAGACTTCAAA
This sequence comes from Solanum piurae, assembly GCA_029582685.1. NCBI lineage: Eukaryota > Viridiplantae > Streptophyta > Magnoliopsida > Solanales > Solanaceae > Solanum > Solanum piurae. The sequence goes on along the minus strand of JAJOOO010012574.1, from coordinate 18,545 downwards.
AGCTACGTGGAAAGTATTCTTTCTTCAACCAAGAGGCCAACGTCAGTGGTCCCGAAGGCACTGGACCTGAAGCTGTTAAAGAAGAACTCGAGGAAGAAATCGTCTACAGGTCTCTTTTCCAGAGACGTTGGAAAGAAGGGAATGAGAAAATCACCCTCGAGTCATATTTGCAGGAATATAGCATGGGAGCAAAAGTCGTCCCATGTGCTTTTATTTACGAGCATCTTCAGGCCGAGCACATCCTGAAACCCCTCAAGGGAACCACTTTTGAGGGTGAGACGGGGGACATACGTAAGACATGTGCCTACCATCCAGACCGAAATGGGCATACAACAAAAGAATGTGTGGAGCTTAAGGCCAAGATCCGCAACCTACTCAGGATTGAGAAAATCCCCCATATGTGGGGTGACAACACTCTCCTTACCTGTGACCAACCGGAGGCCAGTGTACCAGTCACATGGCATACCATGTTCTACTGTCATTTCTTCACGCATTTTAAGAGATCGTTGCTGGATATCTATTGTGAGTTGGTTCAAAAGGGGGTCTTGACCCCTATCAAAATGGATGATGAAACATTTGATCCCGTTGGGATTGAAATCTAGAAATCGTGCCCTTATCACGACACCATAGATCACAACGTTGGAATGTGCCTCGGGTTTTGCTATGATTTGGAGTCCCTAATCAACAAGGGAAGGATCCAAGTTGAGTTTCTCTCTTGATCGGCCGTGCGACAGCCAGAGTGCTTTGACGAGTCAGAAGAAGAAGCCTTTCTGTAGGCACAACCTTTGTTTTAGGAGATTTATAGCATGTTTTATTTTCACTTTCCTTGTAATCAATCAAATGAATAAATGACAATGAGAATTTCCTTTTGTATTCGAACTACGTAGGGCCTGAATTCTCCTTTGGAGATACGTAGGCAACCTTTTAAGGCCCGACCCTTATCTTTTAAAATTCTCTTTTCCCCTTCATTCTACAAGGAAATATTGAGTTCAGATCAACAGATGCCAAGATATGCATCGAGAAGACCTTAGCTCAACGCAATTAACCTTTCTGAGTCATTAGTCTCAAAATAAAAAAAAGCAAATTCCTGCTAATTGCAAAAATCAGTCCTCGTTACTCGTGGGTTAACATGTCCTCAAACGAAGCAACTTTTATGTGTTTACATGCTTTCTATGTGCTATTTTACATTATTTGTCCTGAATCAAAACTAACATATTGCCTTTGAGTTGTTTTCTTTTACAGGTACTTAGAACTAAGGATTCCTTCCCCGATCAAAATTCTCGGAAAGGAAAATAAGCAATGGGTAATAACAATGAAGAGATTGGCCTTACCGATGTTGTCGTGGCTCAGCCTGTTATTGCTGATCAGAATGAACTAATTATGCAGTTGATGCAACAGATCACCAAGATGAGGGTCGAAATGTAGAGAAGGCAAGATCTGCCTAATCCAGTTTTTACTTTCAATGCTCTAACAGACGAAAGGCCTCCACTTCACTTTCCTCCTTCAAGTGCGGAACAGGCTCAAAACCCACCCTTCAGTCTTGCTCAGAACCCCTCAATCATCGACCTAACTACACAAAATCCCCATTATGCCTCCGCCTCTTATGAGACACCACCTCTCCTCAAAATACCAACCTTCAAGCGCCACTTCCTCCCCATAATGCCAACCGCCAAACTGGCCCACCCCTTCAAAACCAAAACGTTAACAACCCGAAAGCTTCCCTTCTTCACCAAAATCAGTATACCAGCCCCCAGACTTTCCCTCAAAACTATCAAGCCCCTCAAAATTCCCAGAGCCCCTCCATTGCTCCACCCCTACCTAAAAAAACTACTTTCCAAATCCTGATCCCCAATGAGCATGACACAAATGGTTCTGAGCTCGACCACTATGAGGAGCGAGAGAGAGAGTGAAGGTCAAAGGAAGAGGTCGCCATGCTGGATATGAAGGAAGAAATCTGAAAGGCCATGAAAGAGTTGCAGTGTATTCCTGAAGTCACCGGTTTAAGTTATGAGGATTTATGCATTCATCCAAATTTGGACCTCTGATGAGTCCACAAATTGGACACATTTAGGGCTTTATGTTAATAGAAATAGTGTCCTCAAATGCTTATATTATCTCAATATCTGATGAAAACCTTTAAGTTTTAGGTATTTGAAGTTTGAAGGAATGCATGGACACTACTTCGCAAAAAGGAACGAAAAGGCTGAAAAGAACAAGAAAATGAAGGTCTGAGGATCGCCGAGTTCACTTGGCGAATTGCCGAAGGGTCTCACTTCGCCTTTTGTTCCAGTGTGCTGAGCCTTGAAGGAAAGGATCAAGTCGGCAGAAAAATGGAGTAGTTGGCAGATCATTGAAAAGGTCCATGAAGCAGTACTATGTCGCCCAATGACCTAGAGCACAACGATACCGAAGGATGGTGCAAGACAACGATGAACTACACCAAAGGGCGAATCGCAGAATTGATCGGTGATTCCGACTAATGTCACCGAGTGATCCTCCGCAGCACAGATTTTTGAAAACTATAAATACTCGTAGAGAATTATAGCGTAGTATCAATTTTTATCATAATTTAGTATCATATTTTTATTTTACTCTCAAGTTTGTAAGGGTTTTGAAGACTTGAAGAAGAAGAGGGTTTCATCTCTTCCAATTTGGAAGTGGGTCTCTTGGATTCTTCTTTCTTTGCTTAAATTAAGACTTATTTCTCTATACCCATTTGATTTCAACATCATTGAAGGTATAAATCTCTATCTCTTGATGTGTGGCTAAAAACCCCCATTCTTGGGGTGTGATTTAGCAAATATGTGTTGATATTATTGTTGGGTCTTGCTTGCTGATAGGTTAGATGTATTTTAATGGTGATTTCACCTAGTGGTTGTGGTTTAAGTTAATGGGTTTGTAGTTGCAAATACAAAGCCACCCATGTGTTTTTAGCTTGCCCGAGAGGGAGGTCGCGAAATCAAGACCACTAGACTGATGGCCTAAGGAGTGGGTCGACATGAGGTTCAGCCCGAGAGGGTGAGCCCTAGTCCCATATCCTAACACTCAGCTCGAGAGAGTGAGTGGGGTAAGGTGTAGGCTGGCCTTCATGCGACAAATGGGTGTCTGAGAGGAACGCGACACGGGGTAAGTTTCCAGAGAAGGAACTTATTTCCACCTAAAGCTTAGCCTAGTCACTATTATCTTGCAAATTTCCTATCGAAAGCATGTACCCAACTATTTATCTCAACTTGTATTGCGGTCACACCCCAAGAACTCTTCCCCATACTTGATTTCTTTGTTATTTTGGTTGTTTTTTCTAGACTTGTGACAAAAACCCAAATCGATATTTGACACTTTAGTGTCCCCCTTTAATTTACAATATTTTTCATCGTTAGTGTCTTTATCTACGACTAGTTAGAACCAAATTTTATTTTTCTATTAATTCTCAAAAACCGCTCCCTTGGGACACGACCCCAACCCTTGGTTGGGTTACTATATTATTGACGATCGTAGACACTCGAACCGTAGGTTAGTGTCGTTGGTCACGATAATCAATCAACCTCCCGGAAGGGTTTAAGATGCCAAAATTCGACGTTTTCGGAGGAATAGGGAACCCCTTAGTACACCTGAGGGCCTATTGTGACCAACTTGTGGGAGTTGGAAGAGATGAAGCTTTATTAATGCAGCTTTTTAGCCGAAGTCTGAGTGGAGAGGCTCTGGAATGGTTTATATCTCCTGAAATGAGACAATGTCTTAGATGAAATGCTCTAGCTAAAGACTTTATCAAACGATTCGCCTACAATGTAGAGATCGTTCCTGATCGTTATTCCCTAAAGAAAATGAAGCAGAAGTCAACTGAGATTTACAGGGAATTTGCGTATAGATGGAGAAAGGAGGCAGCTAGAGTTTGACCTCCTATGTTTGAGAAAGAAATTGTTGAAGTGTTTGTACGGGTTCAAGAGCCCGAATATTATGATAGAATCATGTTGCTCGTTGGAGGAAAGTTTACTGAGATAGTCAAAATAGCTGAGACTATCGAAGACGGATTAAGAGTCGGGAAGATTGCCCGTGTTGCTGCCTCGCCCGGATCCTCGTTTTTGTTGAAAAAGAAAAGAGAAGATGTGTCTTCTATCTCTTATGAAAGGAAGAAGACCCCAAGGAAATACTCATCATACCAAGGTCGTTCTTGACCTTCACAAAGTTCGTACCTGACTTGTTATACATAGGCTGATTACCAAAATACCCCTCCCCCAGTTATTAAAATACCCTTCCTCCCAGTTATCAAAATACTCCCTCTCCTAGCTACCAGACTCCCCCTCCTATCTACCAAACTCCCCCTCTAGTTTATCAAACTCCATCTTATCACTACCGAAACGTCGCACCCAACTGTGCCAACGTTCAGACAAATTACCAAACACCTCTCCCAATGTACCAGACCCCAACTACACTTTACCAAAATACCCCTTCGAACTACCAAGCTCTATAGCCAAATTACCAAACCAACTTATATCCCAGATATCAAGCCCCCCGTCCAAACGCTTCAAATTATTGTCAAATGCCTCCTCCTCAATAAGGTAATTACGATCCCCCCATCCTTGATTTGATAAGAAGCCCGCTAGAATTTTCACTCTGCTCATTGAAAGTCAGACAAGGCTATTTGAGCGATTAAGTGCGGCAAGATATATTCATCCAGTGGGGACCAAGTCGGTTGACACTAACTCAAGGTTTTACAGACCAGATCAGAGGTGCGCATATCACTCCAACGGTGTTAGACTTGATACCGAAGAGTGTATCAACCTAAAGCACAAGATCCAAGACCTGATTGACCAGAAAATGGTCTTTCTCAAAATAATCGCTCCCAATGTCAATAGTAATCCTTTGCCAAATCATGGAGGCGTCACTATCAATATGAAAGAGATGGATGATGATTGGTGCATGACAAAGACAATAGTTCCGATCGCTCCTGATGAACTGGAAAGGGCTGTAGCTTCGTTGAGCATTAAAGAGAAGAAAAAGTTTGTGATTCTGACAGCCAAGAAGTCTGTTGCCTTGGTTCCAAGAGAAACTCTTGCCCAACCGAAGTTTGTGATTGAAACGGCTGTTACCCATGGTATGACCAGGTCCGACAGGTGATACACACCAGAAGAGCTAGCCCAGGGAGTGCAGAAAAAAGATCTGTCTAAAAGGTTGATTAGTGAAGCTGAAGCAAAAAAGTTCTGGAGAAAGATGCAACCAAATGATTACTCGATCGTGAAGCATCTGGAGAAAACACCAGCTCAGATTTCTGTGTGGGCCCTGCTGATGAGTTCACAACTGCATAGACAAGCTTTGATGAAAGCGTTGGATGATACTTATGTACCTGTGGGTACTAACAACGACAATCTGGCTTCCATGATAAACCAAGTCGTTCGAGGACACCACATCAGTTTCTTTGACGAAGAGCTGCCCTTTGAAGACAAGATGCACAACAAAGATCTGCACGTCACCATTATGTATCGAAACAAGATAATAAATTGCGTCTTGGTTGATGACGGATCCGGTCTTAATATTTGTCCACTTTTAACTCTGAGGCAGCTAAAATTCGACTTGGGAAAACTTCACCAGAACCAAGTGAATGTGAGGGCTTTTGATGGAGTGCAAAGAGACACATTGGGTGCGGTAAACTTGGATATTCAGATGGGTCCTGCAGAATTTAATGTGGAGTTTCAGGTGTTGGACATTAATATGGTTAAAGATCGAGATAAGATCAGTTAGATTGAATTATTAGTTACTAGTGATAATCTTAGATATAAAGTCCATGTTAAAGTATAACTCTATCTCTAGATAGTTGTCTATTATTAGGAGTATTACTCTCTATGCTCTGCACGACTTGTAAGTGTATAAATACACTATGATGTACTCTGTATTGTTTCATCTACTAATACAAAAGCATTACGTTATACATTAGCCTCAGATTTCTCATGGTATCAGAGCTTTAATCTCTTCTTCCGCTATAATTCTTAACTACTAAAACTCTATTTTAGAAGTCAAATGGCATCAACCTCCAACACACTTGCAACCTCCTCACTTCACCATCTCATTGCTTTAGTCTCAATTAAACTCAAGCCCTCAAATTACTTGATATGGAGGACTCAAATGTTGTAACCTATCCAAGTGATGAGACTAACATATCTCATTCGGGATGAACCAAAAACAATTATCACTGAAGAAGACACTTCTGGCAGTGACAAAAACAGTGGCAAAACCAGTGATAAAGGCAGTGTAAATGATGATAAGGAGGAGAAGGACGTGTTGCTGAGAAGTTGGATATCTGGTACACTATCAGAGGAAACCATGCACCTCATTGTAGGCTGAAATACTGTAAAAGAGATGTGGGAAACCTTGGAGGAAACTTACCTTCAAGCTACCAAGGACAAAGAATTCCAATTGAAGCAACAACTTTAAACTATCAGGCTTGGAAACAAGTCTACAGATGAATTTTTGAAATAATTCAAGGGCATATGTGATGGTTTAGCAGCAATACTCACGCCAGTAGATGAGGATATCAAGGTGATAAGTTTTTCCAGAGGACTAGGTCCTAAGTATAAAACCTTCAGGATTGTCATGGTTGGAAAACCACCTTATCCAACTTTGAATCAACTGATCAATGCATTGAGAGGCTTTGATCTCAAGGAAGATGATGGAGAAGAATCACAACACGTTAACCATAACACAATATTCACTGCTCAACAGGTAAATCAAACAGGTCCAACAACTATAAGGGTAGTGGAAACCCTTATTCAAAGAGAGGAAATATGAACTACAACTCAAGAGGCAGGGGTTTTAGACCATCTGGACAAAGCACACATCAAGATTTTTAAGGACAAGGTATTGAAAATCCCTCTAGGGAGAATGAAGAAGTTGTTGCTTGTCAAATTTGTGGTAGGAACAAGCACACTGCACTCAAATGCTTCTACATGTGGGATTTCTCATACCAAGCATCAGAGGACTTCCCCTGAGCCTTAGCATATATTAATCTGAATGATCTTAACATTGGAGATAATGCAATCTATGTGGACTCAGGAGCAAGTACTCACATGAAAAATTCTTCAGGTAAGCTATCTAATCTAAAACCTTATAAAGGGACCGATAAGATTGTAGTGGGAAATGAAAGTGAACTTAATATCACTAACATAGGCAGTGGAAGTGTATCTGGTTTAAAACTAAATGAGGTCTTTGTTGTTCCTGAACTTAAAAAGTAACTCTTGTCAGTAAGTAAGCTAACTAAGGATAATTACTGTACAATTGAGTTTGACGAATCAACTTTTGATGTAAAGGACAAGGTAACAGGGAATCAACTGGCCAAGGGATGTAGAAGGGGAGGTATATATGCCTTGGAAGACAACAATCAACTAGCATTGGCAACAACTCGGACATGAAAGAGTAGTTTAAGTTATAAATTTAGTTCTAGTGATGTTTGGCATGCCATACTTGGGCACCCAAACTCTAAATTTTTAGAAGTTTTAGACAAAAATAAGTGTATCAATATCACTTGTTGGAATAAAAATCCTACTGTTGTATTAGTTGTCAAATGGGAAAAGGTTGTAAATTGCCCTTTAATTTGAGAAATAAAACTGAGAAAGGACCATTGCTGAAAATATATTGTGATTTGTGGGGTCCTGCACCGGTTGAGTCTTCACAACACATGAAATTATTTGCATTGTTTTTAGGTGATCATAGTAGATACACTTGTCTATATCCATTAAGAAGGAAATCAGATTTCTTTGACGTGTTTGTTAAGTTCCAAAATATGGTTGAAAAACAGTTTACTAAAAGCATTAAGGTATTCCAATGTGAGGTGGTGAGTCCTCTAGCTCAAAGTTCATTAACCACTTGGAAAATTGTGGTATTGTTAGGCATATATCCTGTCCAAATACACCTGAGCAGAATGGTATTACTGAAAGGAAACATAGGCATGTAGTAGAGACTGGTTTAACATTGTTGTTTCACACTAAACTGCCTTTATTTATGTGGACTGACTCCTTTCTTAGAGTTGTGTTTCTTATAAATAGGCTACCATCTTCAGTACTTAAGGACACACCTTTCCATAAACTTCATGGAACACATCCTGATTACAATATCTTAAAGGTGTTTGGGTGCATGTGTTTTCCCTACATCCAAAGACATATCCATGTGTCTTCATTGGATACAGTAGCCTTCACAAAGGATACATATGTTATTATCCATCCACAAGATGGGTCTTTATATCAAGACATGTTGTCTTTGATGAACTAACTCTTCCTTATGTGCAGGGAAACAACAATGAAAGTGATTCTGCAGGTTCCATTCATCTCGCCACATTCTCTGAATTTTTCTCAGAATCAAAAACCCCAATTAATGACTTGCCAAGCTAGTAGTCTGACTCATCTGAGCATCTTCCTATTGATATATTGCTAGATGAACCAGCACCTAAAGAACCTCAATAATATACTGAGGAATTGTCAGCATCTACATCTCCCGTATCAGTTGAGAACTCATATAGTGATTCTCCTAATGAGGCACAAGATGCTGCAATGATACAGACACAACTATATGAGGATGAGCAGCAGCCCAAAGAATTCAGCATTGCAAATCGAAGGGGACTTCAATTTGATGATGATCTATCTAAACTCTTTACTAATCAAGTCCAACCTCATTTACAGTCTCCATCTCAACCATCAACATCAGAACATGTCATGATAACCAGGTCAAAAGCTAAAACGTTATCTCATACTTCATTATCTGTAACTAGGAAAAGCACTGCACAGTCTGCACTTAGTGAACCTATGTCCCTCAAAGAAACACTTTTCATTCCATACTGGGTAGCAACTATGAAGGAGGAGTTGCAAGCACTGCATGAAAATGAGACCTGGATTCTGGTTCCTAGAACTACTAAGATGAATGTAGTAGGATCCAAATGGTTGTTTAAGACCAAATTGAAGTCAAATGGTTCAATTCAAAGACATAAGGCAATATTAGGTTCAAAGGGCTACTCGCAGTTTGAAGGAGTAGATTTTGAAGAAACCTTTAGCCTTGTTGTGAAAGCAACTACTATAAGAGTTGTTCTCTCTCTTGCAGTCACACAACATTGGTTTATTAGACAACTTGATATTAAAAATGCATTCCTCCATGGATATCTTGCAGAAGAAGTGTACATGAGGCAACCACCAGGATTTGTTGATCCAAACTATTCGAGCCATGTCTGCCAGTTGAAAAAGGCACTGTATGGTCTCAAACAGTGTCCTAGATCCTGGTTTGAAAGGTTCAGCTTGTGTCTGCTCCACATTGGCTTCAAGTGCAGCAGAGCTGACTCATCTCTATTCACTCTTCATAGTCCAACAGGAACAATACTACTGTTGTTATATATAGATGACATAATTATGACAGGCAACAACTCAAAGAAAATGGATGAAGTTGTGAAGAAATTGAGCATTGAATTTGCCATGAATGACTTTGGACAACTAAGTTTCTTCCTAGGTGTTTAAGTTACCTATTTTCCAGATGGAATTCACTTGTCTCAAAGTAAATATGCTACTGATTTTCTCAAGAAAGTGGACATGGAAGATGCAAAAAAAGTGCCTACTCCCTTAGTTCAGAAGCATGGCTTGCAGGAAGCTATTGGGACTCCAGTTGATTCCTAAGTATATAGGAGCATTGTAGGAAGCTTACAATACTTGAAACTAACCATACCATATATAACTCATGCTGTGAACCTTGCAAGTCAGTTCATGCAAAATCCAAATTCTGTGCACCTCCAAGCTGTAAAGAGAATACTCAGATATGTAAATGGCACTATTACTCATGGTTTGTGTATTACTTCTCAGTCCTCACTCAGGTTGTATGGTTTCTCGGATACTGACTGGGCAGGATATGCAACAATAAGAAGATCCACCACTGGTTACATCATATATCTTGGTGCAAATTGTGTGTCCTAGTCCTCTCGAAAACAGAACACAGTTGCAAAGTCAAGTTCAGAAGCTGAGTATAGAGCCTTAGTTTCTATAGCTGCTGAGCTCACATGGCTGACTTACATTCTGCAAGATATTGGAATGTATATCAAGTCTACTCCTACACTATTTTGTGACAATATGGGTGCACGGTACATGACCAAAAATCCAGTATTACATGCTTGAACCAACCATGTAGAATTGGATTATCACTTTGTTAGAGAAAAAGTAGCTCAAGGGCAGTTAATCACTCAATTTGTTCAATCCAGAGATCAACTAGCGGACATTCACACGAAGGCACTGGTAAATGACTAATTCATGTTCTTCAGAGACAAGCTAAGAGTAGTAAACTCACCTCCAATTAGCTTGAAGGGAAGTGTTAAAGATCAAGATAAGATCATTTAGATATAATTATTAGTTACTAGTGATAATCTTACATATATAGTCCATGTTAATGTATAACTCTATCTCTAGATAGTTGTCTTGTATTAGGAGTATTACTCTCTATGCTCTGCACGACTTGTAAGTGTATAAATACACTATGATGTACTCTGTATTTTTTCATCAGCTAATACAAAAGCATTACACTATATATTAGCCTCATATTTCTCAAATACTAATTATAATTTGCTTCTGAGAAGACCGTTTATCCACATGGCTGGGGTTGTGCCTTCTACCATTACCAACTGATAAGATTTGTTTGAAAGGACCAGGAATTGGTCATTCACGGTGAAGGAAGTCATTCCAATGGGTATGCGCTGATCGTCGATGAGGTCTCCCGAGGTTGTGATATCTACACGGTGGAGCTGGTAAATGCCACCGGTGATGATTTGGCTCCACAACCCCCTATGCCTTCTGTGTACAAGATGATTTCTAATATTATGCTCTGGAGTGGTTTCGAACCAGGTTTGGGGTTGGGGAAGCATTTCCAAGGAATTGTCGAGACTATTCAAGTTCCTGCAAAAAGAGCAAAGTTTGGTTTGGGGTATGTCCCCGTAGATGATGATGAAGCAGAGGTGGTGAACAAGAATGTTTACTGGGTATTAGCCAAGCCGATACCCCATTTGTACCAGTCATTCCCGATGCGAGAATATGTCAAGGATGATGGTCTTGGGGAAGGAATCTGGGGCCTTTTTGAGGAGATTGATGCAGTCATCGAGAAAGAGGCTGGGACATCCGACATACGCGATGCCGAGCCAGGGGAGCAGTTACAGAATTGGACCTCCACGCCGCTTTTGAACCCCCATTCATCTTGGTAGAAAGGACATGTATTTATGTTTGGTTTGAAAATTGGTGGTAGTCCAAAAGAGGCCCGAGACCCACCATTTATGCAGTTTTTAATTGTTTGAGTTTTTGAAATTCTCTTGTGATGTTTAAAAAGGCAAAATGGCCCTTGGCCATGGCCAAAGTTTGTGCTTGTTTTTCAATTTAAATGAACGCCTCTTTTATTGAAAATTTGTTTATTTGCTCATCTATTTGTAATTTACTTTCCTAACTTTGTTTGTTTATGATTTCAGTAATAATAATTTAAAACCTGCTAATGTCATGTCATGAATCGATTGAACAAAATAAGGCAGGTGATGATGAATGTGAGGAATATAAAGAAGAAAGTGAGGTACCCGAATATGTTGCCGAAGAGTTTCGACAATTTGAGAATCAACACAAGCCAAATTTAGAAGAAACCAAAACTGTGAATCTCGAAGATGAGGAATGTGTTAAAGAAGTAAGAATCAACGTCCATCTGACTGAAGCTCAAAGAAGGGACCTGATTCATTTTCTTAGAGAATACATTGATGTATTTGCCTAGTCTTATAGAGATATGCCTGGGCTGAGTACGAATATGGTGTCACACAAGTTACCAATTAATCCAAATTTCAGTCCAGTAAAAAAAAAGACTCGAAAGTTCAAGCCTGAGTTGAGTGTAAAGATCAAAGAGGAGATTACCAAGCAGATTGAGTCTAAGGTGGTAGAGGTGACACAATATCCGACTTGGCTAGAAAATGTTGTTCCAATGGCCAAAAAAGATGAAAAGATCAGAATTTGTATTGACTACAGAGATCTAAACAAAGCTAGCTCGAAAGATAATTTTCTATTTCCAAACATTCACATTCTTTTTGATAACTGCGCTTAACATGAAATGCAGTCGTTTGTGGATTGTTATGCGGGTTATCACCAGATCCTGATGGATGAAGAGGACGTAGAAAAGACAACCTTCATTACATCCTGGGGTGTATATCATTATCGGGTGATGCCTTTTGGTCTCAAGAATGCCGGTGCTACTTATATGAGGGCTGTGACAACCAACTTTCATGATATGATTCACAAGGAGATCGAGGTATATGTGGATGATGTCATAATCAAGTCCTGTGAGAGTTCGGATCACTTGACTCATTTAAGGAAGTTCTTTAATCGTCTGCGTCGATACAATCTAATGTTAAATCCCACGAAGTGTGCTTTTGGGGTGCCAGCTGGTAAGCTGTTGGGATTTATAGTCAGTAGAAGGGGTATTGAGCTTGATCCTTCCAAGATCAAAGCGATTCAAGAGTTGCCTCCTTCGAAGACTAAGAAAAAGGTGATGAGTTTCCTGGGAATGTTGAACTACATTAGCCGGTTCATAGCTCAATCTACCGTGATGTGTGTGCCCATCTTCAAGTTATTGAAGAAAGATTCTTTGACTAAGTGGACTGGAGAATGTCAAACTTCTTTTGATGCCATCAAGAACTATTTTTCCAATCCACCGGTGTTGGTTTCTCCACAAGAAAGAAGTCCGTTGTTACTGTATCTGTTCATCTCGAATAACACATTTGGATGCATGCTTGGTCAACATGATGAAACTGTGAAGAAAAAGCGAGCCATCTACTACTTGAGCAAGAAATTCACTCCATATGAGGCCCGTTACACTCTTTTGGAGAGAACATGTTCTGATTTGACGTGGATTGCTCAGAAGTTGAGACATTATTTATCTTCTTATACCACATACCTCATTTCCAAGATGGACCCATTGAAATATATTTTCCAGAAAGCAATGCCGACCGGGAAGTTGGCTAAATGGCAAATGCTTTTGAGCGAATTTGACATCGTGTATGTGAATCAAAAGCCTTGGCTGATCATCTTGCGGAGAACCCGGTTGATGAAGAGTATGAATCACTCAAGACTTACTTTCCCGATGAAGAAGTTGCATTTATGGGTGAAGATATTTCTAAAGCATACCCTGGTTGGAGAGTATTCTTTGACGGAGCGACAAATTACCAAGGGAAAGGTATTGGAGCAGTCTTATTGTCAGAAACCGGTTAGCACTATCCTATGGCGGCTAAACTACGATTTGATTGCACAAACAACATGGCTGAGTATGAAGCTTGCATCCTCAAACTGAAGATGGCAATTAATATGAACGTTCATGAGCTGTTGGTTATTGGAGATTCAGATTTACTAATTCACCAAGTTCAAGGAGAATGGGCCATAAAGAACCCAAAGATCACACCGTATGTGCAGTATATACAAAAGTTGTGCAAAAGATTTTGAAAGATTGAATTCAGGCACACTCCCAGGACACATAATGGGTTGGTCGATGCTCTTGCCACCATCGCATCAATGATTAAACATCCATATACAAGTTATATTGACCCAGTGGATATAGAGGTAAATGAGCAGCCTGTCCATTGTTCATATGTTGAAACGGAACCAGACGGTTTGCCTTGGTATTTTGACATAAAAAAATACTTGGAGACTGGAATTTATCATGAGAATGCAACATTCAACCAGAAGAAGTCAATACGCCGTATGGGCCTCAATTTCTTTCTGAGTGGGGAAATTCTTTATAGGAGGACACCAGATTTAGGTCTTCTCAGATGCGTTGATACTAGTGAAGCTGCAAAGCTTCTTGAACAAATACATGCCGGAGTTTGTGGTACTCATATGAATGGACTCACTTTGTCTAGGAAAATCCTTCGAGCCGACTATTTTTGGATGACTATGGAGCATGATTGTTGCAAGTTTGTGCAGAATTGTCATAAATGTCAAGTGCATAGTGATTTGATTCAAGTGCTTCCTCATGAACTTAATGCTATGAGTTCACCTTGGCCGTTTGTAGCTTGGGGCATGGATGTTATTTGTCATGCCCCGAGCCTACACCCTGGATGTGGCAGGCACTCGAAAACCATTATTGGCCCCAAGCGAACCCTTTTCCTGGCTACTTAACTCAGTGGAAGACTTAACTCAACACAATATAAGTTCATAAACAACTTAAATGATAAATCTGGCCAAAATGGCAACTTGTGTCTCAAAATAGAATATCTGTAAATACATAGATGAGAGACTCAACTACTGTCTGACTATCTGTGAAGCCTTTATAATACTGAGATGGATGTTGGGACAGACCCCACAACATCCTAATAAAGAAAAAACTAGGAAAGCAAATAAAAGAGTCCTCCGAAATGCAAGGAGGCTCACCACTATTCCTCCTTCTGTGGAATTCATAAGTCTGACTCCCAAGCGTGCAAGTATGTGCACATCTTTGGCTAACTCCTTATTTTCTTCCTCAACATGGGTGGTACTACCCATAGATAACCTGCTTAAAGCATCAGCAACCACATTAGCCTTACCTGGGTGGTAAAGAATACTCATGTCATAATCCTTGAGTAATTCCAACCACCTTTTCTGTCTGAGATTGAGCTTCTTCTGAGTGAACACATATTGCAAGCTCTTGTGATCAGTGAATATATCAACATGAACACCATACAAGTAGTGTCGCCAAATCTTCAAGGCGAAAACTACTTCAGCCAACTCTAAGTCATGGGTTATATAATTCTTCTCATGAACCTTCAACTCTCTGGAGGCATAAGCTATCACCTTGCTATTCTGCATTAACACACAACCCAAACCAACTCTGGATGCATCACAATACACCACAAAACCTTGAGTACCCTCTGGTAAGGTTAAAACTGGGGCACTAGTCAATCTCTTCTTCAATTCCAGAAAGCTTTTCTCACAAGCTTCAGACCATTGAAACTTCACTGTTTTCTAAGTCAACTTCATCAAACGAGATGAAATGGATGAGAAACCCTAAAAAAATCTCCTATAATAGCTAGCCAACCCAAGAAACTCCTAATATCAGTTGGAGATGTGGTTCTAGGCCAATTCTGTACTGCCTTAATTTTCTGAGTATCAACTCTAATGCCACCACCAGAAATAATATGGCCCAAGAATGCCACAGACTCAAGCAAAAATTCACACTTGGAGAACTTGGCATACAACTCTCTATCCTTCAAGGTCTGAATAAATATTCTGAGATGACTAGCATGATCTTCTTCATTTCTTGAATAGAGTAGTATATAATCAATGAAGACGATAACAAACATATCTAAATAAGGTTTGAAGACTTTGTTCATAAGATCCATGAACACTGCTGGTTCATTGGTCAGACCAAAGGACATGACGAAGAACTCATAATGACCATATCTAGTCCTGAATGCTGTCTTGGGAATGTCGCATTCCCTAACTTTCAACTGATGGTAGCCTGATATGAGGTCAATTTTTGAAAAGCAGGTGGCACCCTGAAGTTGATCAAATAAATCATTTATCCTTGGAAGAGGATACTTATTATTGATGGTAACCTTATTTAATTGACGGTAATCACTACAGATCCTAAGGGAACCATCTTTCTTTCTCACAAACAAGACCGGAGCTCCCCACGGTGAGACACTTGGTCGAATGAAGCCCTTGTCTAACAAATCTTTCAACTGCTATTTCAACTCTTTCAACTCTGTTGGTGCCATTCTGTATGGAGGAATAGAGATAGGACGAGTATCTGGAATGACGTCTATGCCGAAGTCTATTTGTCTCCCAGGAGGGACTTCCGGTAGATCATCTGGAAAAACTTCTAGAAACTCTCTTACTATAGGAACTGACTGAATGAGAGGTACCTCAACACTTGAGTCATTTACTCGGGCTAAGTGATAGATACAACCCTTCGAAACTAACTTTCTCACCTTAAGGTACGAAATGAAATGACCCTTAGGCACTGCTTAACTACTACTCCACTCTATGACTGGCTCATTAGAAATCTGAAACTTGACAACTCGAGTTCTGCAATCTATGGAGGCATAACAGGCATGAAGCCAGACCATACCTAGAATGACATCAAAATCTACCATGTCTAGTTCAACTAGATCACGATAGACTCTTTCTGCTAGAATAGACTCCCCAACAGGTGTGGAAACACAGAAGGGTTCACAAAGTTTCTCAGGAAGAATCTCAAACTGATTTGCAACATAAGGAGTTATAAAAGACAAACTTGCTCCTGGGTCTAGCAAAGCATAAACATAAAAAGTAAAGACTTTGATCATACCAGTGACAACGTCTGGAGAGTTCTCTTTCTCATGGCGACTGGTGATTGCATAGAGGCGGTTTGCTCATCCGCCAATATTAGAAGTAGCTTCTCTAGGTGCCGCCCTGTCTGGTGGCGCAACTGATGAAGATTGGGATCTATTGCTCGAATTTCCACTAACTTGCCTGTTATTAGGGCACTTCTTCATGAAGTGACTCTCTTGTACACACTTAAAACAACCTGTCTGGCCATCACGCCATTTTCCTGGGTGGGTTCTACCACACCTAGCACATGCAGGAGTCAAACTACCTTCTTGTGCCACACTATCTTGGGACTGTGCGGGTCTAACCCTGAAGTTATGTGAATTCTGGCCATTATACTCACCTCTGTTTCTGGGTGTAGGTGCACTAGCAGATGATGGTGCTGGTCCCTTTTGCTTCTGAAAGGATGAGCAATTCATATTGCCCTTCTGCTGCCCAGATTCATTCCCAGTCTTAGCTTTCGTGCTTCTATACTCTTCTCTGTCTCTCAACTTCTCCTCTTCAACCTGCTGCACATAAACCATCAACCTGGAGATGTTCATGTCGCCTATCAGCATTGCAGCCCTGCCCTCCTTGCTTGATGAACGACCCAAACCAGCAACAAACAAGCTCATTTTGCTCCTCATGTCCTTAACCATTTTAGGAGCATAGCGGGACAACTGTGTGAACTTCAACCCATACTCATGCACACTCAAGGAATCATGTTTCAGTGTAAGAAATTCTCGTACCTTAGCCTCTTTCAATTCTCGGGGAAAGAAACGCCCCAAGAAGGCTTCTTCAAAATAAGCCCAACTAGCAGGTGGTGCATTCTCAGGTCTACCCCCCTTTCACTGATCGAACCATGTTCTAGCAACATCCTTCAGTTGATATGCAACTAGTTTAACCCTTCTAGTGTCAGCAACATGCATCACCTCAAAAACCTTCTTCAGTTCCTCAACAAAATTTTCCAGATCTTCAGTAGTGATCGAACCAGTGAAACTTGGAGGATTCATTCTTAAGAATTCGCGAATCCTCGAAGTATCAGCCTCATCTTGCCTTGGTCCTCTTGGCTGCCCAACCTGGTTAGTCACAGCTTGGCTCAGTATCCGGATAGCCTCACGGAATTCGGCATTAGTGACCTCGCCTTGAGGTTGTACGTTTGGTGCATTAGGTACCCCTTGCTCTTGTGGTTCAATATTTCTCCTAGCTGGATGACCTCGTGCTGCATTTCGTAGAGGCATGGTTATCTAAAACATGCACAAGCACGAATTATAGGGAAACTTTTAGAGATAAACTCTAACTCACGATATGGATATGAAGGAAGTGAAGAATTTCCTAAATGTTGTAGCCTCCTAATTATATATGTGGCACGCTTCACACCCATAACTAGGACTCTACAGACACGACTTCATAGACTCCCTAAGACTCTTGAACTCTATGCTCTAATACCAAGTTTGTCACACCCCGAGCCTACACCCTGGACGTGGCCGGCACTCAGAAACCTTTGCTGGCCCCAAGTGAACCCTTGGCCTGGCTACTTAACTCAGCGGAAGACTCAACTCAACACAATATAAGTTCATAAACAACTTAAATGATAAATCTGGCCAAAATGGAAACTTGTGTCTCAAAATAGAATATCTGTGAATACATAGATGAGAGACTCAACTACTGTATGATCGTCTATGAAGCCTCCATAATACTGAGTTGGATGTTGGGACAGACCCCACAACATCCTAATAAAGAAAAAACTAAGAAAGCAAATAAAAGAGTCTTTCAGAATGTAAGGAGGCTCACCACTGACTCTGGAGTGCTCGACTAGATCAACGGTGCGCTGGATGCTGATCCTGGTTACCTGCGTCTAAATCATATTAAGATGCAGGCCAACTGGCATCAGTACATTGATGTACGAGTATGCGAGTTGGAATGCTAAACAACAACTTAAGCTTGAAAGGAGTACAAAGGAACACTTACCTTGGCTCTGTTCAACTCAGGAATAACTGAACTCAATATAAAGCAATAAGACACATGCAATATATAATAATCTTGTAAAACAGTGTAACAAATTAGTTCGTTAAAGATAAAGCAATAACAAACCCAACTTTACTTATATATAAAAGTAATATAACTTTAGTGGGAGATTCTTTAATCGACAACCACCACTATGAGCCCTAGTGATGATACAACGTTTTACCTCACGTTGCCCAAGGACCATCCTATACCTTGCCGTGATATAGGACCTTACTTAACTTAGTG